>JAQGAS010000175.1:0-83408 GCA_034686365.1 Pachymerium ferrugineum | reverse complement strand
ATTGTGCGTTATGTAATAATACACTTATACCGAATTTTCATGTTTTGAACACCCGATTGTCAACACCAACTGGTGACAAAAAAGACAACTAAAGTGTCTCCAATTTGTAGCACGTTTTTAAAAATATGAGAGAATAAATTATTAGACTACTGATGCCATTTTAAAGTCTACAGTTGCTATAACACGTGAAATAACAAATGTTTAAATTCTGGTCACGAGTTGATGCACCATCTGGCGTCAGTAAATAGTTTTAGTACTACACACGTCAAATTTTGCTTTGAAACTTTCTGATTTCACCACCTTTCAACCATATAAATAACAGAAAATAACCTAAAATACAAAAAGTGACGAGATAAGCAATAATGGATTGTTTTTCATGTTTTTTAAAATTTCTGGTGTGTACTGCAATCGAAATATTGAACTTTAAATTTCTAATAATGCCCACTGGTGGTAATAAGCGTGAACCAACTGAATAGAAAAGCAAAGTCAATTCAATTTTCTTACACAGGAAGATTCAAAAATTTTCTACAGGAACTAAACACTGAACAAATATATCTGGTATGTCAACAATACCTCCAACAGGTGTTTCCACGCCATCTGATGACAACAAAAATCAAACAACAACAGTGTTGAATTAAAAATTATTAAATTTTCACGAAAATAACTTGAAATCAATAAATTTTGCACATAAAATATCAAAATCTCTCTTCTTTTATTCCGACAAAACAACCTGAAATAACCTAAAAACAAACCCAAATTGCTCTTTTTTTTCCTCTTGAAAACTTATCACAATGTTCAAACTACCATTCCTAAGTAAAATAAATACTCCAGCTCCTCCCAATTCCCATCCCACATAACACCCACTTCTTTTCTCCCCTATATCACCGCCATTTCTCTTATTCACACCCGATAAGCCCGAAAAACAAAATTCTTATGTTTTCAATGGTGAAGTGTCTTAATTTTCTGCTTGGTCTCCTTTTCCTCCATCTTTGATCCCACCCCACTTTTGATCTCCACATGAGGGTCTTTCCCCTCATGCATTTTGATGCTAAAGAAGGGGTTCCTTAATGGAAATGTGGGGGTATTGATTCTGTTACTCCTAGCAACCAGGTTTCTCTTTGTACTCCTCTTTCTTTACTTTCGTCTCCCATTTTCTTAAAAGAAAAAAAAAAAAAAAAAAACTCCCACACAATGATGAAGAGGTTTTATATTGCTATGAAAATAAATTAATATTAAAAGAGAATAAAATATTGAATTAAAAAAACGATTTTTATAAACAAAACTTTTCTGCAGTGAATTTTTCATTACTAAAATATCCAATTACACTTTTCCAAAAAATTTCTATAAATTAAATCTTCATTTTCAAAACAGAAAAAAAGAAAAACAAGAAATATCAGTTTCATACCATGACAAAACACTATTCCGCATTTTCCCTTCATTCATCAATATACAAGAGAGGGAGAAAAATTATAGTCTAAACATTGGAAAACGTTAAAAAATTTCAGAGAATTATAACGCACAGAGAAAAAAAAAAAACAGTAAAAATGTGAAATAAAAAAAATACATATAATTTTATTACAGTCACTCAACTACAGAAAAAAAACATAAAAAATATGAAGAGAAAAAAAAAAGTTTATATAAAAGGTTCAGAGAGAGAAAGAAAAAAAATATAAATGAAAGCTTTGGCAGTCTATCCCTTGAAAATAAATGTCGAAAAAAGATATTTACAGAGTAATTGTAAACAAGCTTCAACCATTTTCAATCATATGCTCGCTCTCTACTAAATATTTCATCCATGAACGTCTGTTTTTGGGAAAATAAAAAAAAAAAAATTTTTTTTTTACCTTTTTCAATTCCCACGTGTAGTATCGAATCGTTCGGTGACCTCAGGTGCACATTGATATAAACTGGACTGAGGCAGTCGGCAAGAGGGGGTAATCGAGTAGGGAATTTTCTTTTTCCACTTTTTTTTATTTATCCTTTTCTGATTTGATTCGCACTGATTTACCCCAAAATACTTTTTTATGTTTTTTTAAAAGGGTTGATTGATTACCATTCAACTACAATTTAACCCTTCTGTCAATATAGACATTAACTTGACATGTAGAAATGAAATTATACTAATAGTTTGTATCTCTACCCAGCTCTATTTCTATGGTTCTGTAGGCCTATTTATATCTGTGCTCGACTTTTTTTTTTGTCTCAAAAAATTCTCATCAATAAAATTCTTGACTATTCTAAATATCACTTGCATAGTTGTATAGAAAAAGAAGAGAAAACGTTCCTATTACAACGGTGTGAAATCCACTAAAATCCTACAAGAAGAGTGAGTGACTTCTTTTGCATATTTATGAGGCTGCAAAGAAAAGCGGAGAAGTAAGGAACGCAGAGAAGAGAAAAAAGATCAGAAATTGATCTAGCAAGAAGTGATGTGAAGATGGCTGTCACAACACAAAATACAAATCACGCAGAGACAAGATCCCTAAAGAAAATGGCTGACTAAATTACTTCCCTTATTCTTCATAAAAAGTGTTATATGAAAGTGTTGACGTATAGACAAAAGGATGTAAAAATCAAAAGCCGTCAATTTGTGGCGAACTTTTTTTTTTTTTGAGGGGGTGTGTTTAAAAATTTTCCTTAATTAAAAGTTTTTAAACAAGGGGTTGTGTAGGTCGTCATTAGGTGGGTTCATATATTAAGGTATAGGGTTTTTAATTAAAAAAGAAAACAAAAATGGCATAGGAATGAACTCAAGATGGCCTCCCTGTCATTCATGTCTTTTACTTTGCTTGTCAGGTGACATGAACAAAAGAAGACAACACTTTTCCATTACTACACCATCTTGAAGCAACAAAATCAATCAATAGAAAAGTATTGATCAATATTTAAATCTTTAAAAAATGTTTTAAAGTATGAAAGAAAAAAAATGTGATGCAATTTTGAAGAATATAAATGAAGTGCATAAAGCTTTGAATAATAGCTAATAACAACTCTTAAAATCGTTATTTAGTGTCAAATTTTGAAATCAATAATTGCAATTATTGTCAATAGATGGCGCTGATGTCGACAAAGTAATTTATGCTGATGTTTAACAGTTTAACAGTTTAACAGTTCAGTGTGTTTTCGTCCAACATCACCTTAGTCGCTACCGGTTCTTTATGAATACAATTACTTGGTTCTTAAGAGTGACCTTCTTTATCTAATAACCAAATCCAAACTTTTCAAAATGTGAAACAAATTCTGTGATTCCCTAATTAAATTTTCAGAAAAAAAAAATCTACAAATCACAACACCCTTTCCCTAGTTGCCATTAAGATGGAAATAGACTAGACAACAAAACCCCATGAACTCACCTTAAGATGGACAAAAGTGAGACAATTCCCCCAAGCTCTTCAGCCAAGCATTTCAAATTGAATTGCCGCCATTTTCACCATCTCCCAAGAGTGAACCTCAGAAAAGTAGGGAAGTGGAGAAGGCAAAGGAGTTGACTCCACCTTAACAACTTCACATGTTAAAGTTTAACACCCATGGGACACAACACGAGTCCCAAGTGACCAAGCAAAGAACTAGAACTAAAGGACAAATAACTCTTGCCAACAACCTATAAAAAAAAATTAATCCAACACTATTTAGATTAACTTATCAAACCCAACTCCACCTAGTGTTATTTATGGGTACTAAAAAAAGACTTTTTAAATCGAGCCATAAACAATAAACTAAAAATAACAACTACAAGTAGTAGACGAAACAAAAAAGTTAAAAATTCAAGAGACAAACACAAGTCTTTACATCTCCATTTCTTTCCAGTTACTATGGGAACGGAATGCTGACACAAGCGGTTGAATTGGAAAACAAGAGACGGGGGTCTTTCATCTCCCACTAAAAAGTATACTCAAAAGAAGACAGTACAATCAGCACAACCAATTTCCGCACCCTTTCAATACACACCCACTCCCTCTTAATCTTTTAAAAATGGAATAAATCATTTTTATCATCAGGTGGAACTTTTGTCTATTCAAATATGCAAATAGGGAAAGTTCCAAGAATTTTTAATCAAGCTCCAGATTTTCTCAGGTGTAAACAACATGGAGGAATTTAATTTTCTTACCTTTCTCTCTGTCATCACGTAAATGAATTCTTTGTTGGGGTCGAAAAGGAGGTCAGAATTGACTGGACTATTTTTGTCTACTTCTAAATCACTGTATTGATAGGCTGTCCTCGAGGATTCAATCACCACCTGTCAAAATAAAAAGAAAAGGTATAAATTACAATGTCTTACACTTCAGATATACAATTACAAAGAAAAACTTTTGTTATTTTGTATCTTTGCATTTGAGTTTGCAATGAAATGAGTTTGAGTTTTTGTTTTCACAGTAATGTAGTTCTAAAAATGGCCGCGGTTCTAACAATGGTGGCAGTACCGACGCGCCACCATTGTTAGAACTGCGGCCATTATTAGAACTACCGAAGCGACTTTGCCCTATAACTCTTTGTTAGGCATAAACACTACTAGGCATGCGTGAACAAAACTACCACAGACATGTAAAAGGCTCCTACTATCTAAAAAAAAATAGATATTGAAAAGGGTATACCTTCAATTACCCCTTTAAATAGGGTCGCAAAAGAAAATGGAAAGGGCAAACTCAATCCCACAATTCATTTCAATTGCAGTGGCAAACGCCATCTGGGGTCCAGCACCATCAACTTTCCCAACACCTTAATAATACCTGAGATGGATTGGACTCACTTTGACTTGATAAGGACCCCCTAGCAAAGCCCTTACTTGCTATTTTGGTGAAAAACCTCCATCAATTGTGAGAAAATTGACCCGAAAAAAAAAGTGGTTATTTTCAACAAACACGTCAAAGCCGCCATTTTGAGTGGCAATTGACTGCACCTGGTGGTAAGCGTGGACACCAATGAGGCTGCCCTCTGCTGTCTCACTTGTCTAATTACCAGGTCGTAAATTATCTCTTGACATGACAACAACTGGGATGCAGTTGCCGCCCGAAATTGCCGATTCATATTTGTTTTGGGGGGAAAATGTCTTAGTATCGATCTCGCCATTTTTATCTTCCCTACTCAATCTGTTACCTTCTTTACGACGCTTTTTTTTTATTTTAATCTTTTTTCATATCTCGGTTTTAAAAATTTGAAAAATTGTAACCGAAAGAATGTCTTGCCTAAAAACTTTTCAATTTTGTACCTAGGGAAAACTTTATTACTATTCTTTTTATAAACGTTACATTAACAAGTGTGAGTGGCTCACTATAATAAATTCAATGTTGACAATTCCACATGTTTAGTTCTCAGCAAATGTTCAATATTAACTAAACTACGAATCAATAAAGTTTAACCAGAGATACTATTCTACCATATTGTGATAAAAAACACTTTCAAAAGAGTGAAATTCCCTGTCATATCTCAAGTCGCATGACCTATAGATTCAATGTACTGGTTACATGTGACAGGAGACTATCGTCAAAGTTTGAGTACATTCCAAATTGTACTTTGTCATTACAGTTTGAGAGTGCATACACTGACTTAAATAACTAACCACCATAACAGACCATCAGTACTGCTTATTTAGCCTTAATAATTAATATAATTATATATGTCCAGAATGTTGCGTGCGACTATATTGTTCAAAACCAACACTTTATAAATTCATTAGTTTGTTAAACCCAAATAAAAGAAATGAAACTTAAACGAAGTTATTGTAAATACAGAATTTAAAAAGAAAAACTTATAAACATGTTCAAGTTTTTACTGGTTCTCAACAACAGGATCTTGATTTTTTTTTCCCATTTCCTTACCATCAATTTTCCTGAAAACTCTATAAGCTTCAATTATCCTAAATTCCATTTTTGGTATCAGAAGATGAGAAAAAAAAAATATCATCCACTCTCATCTAGTATTATACCCCCGAGACGTTTAACAAATTATCTATTACCATCGTGTCTACTCTCATTTTCACAACTAGCCCCAAAGGAACAGCACCAACTTAATCAACAACAGCTGACCTTTACAACAAAATCCCATTCAATAATTTCATCACATTCATTACGTTTAAACCCTTAAATAGGATGAAATAAATAAAAAAAAAAAAAGATTCGTCTGTCACTCAACTTTTCTCCCTTCTTTGCCAAGTTAATAACACAACACACACACCGTGATTGGATTCTAAAATTTCCAAAAGGTTCCTTTTGTCTACAACTCCCACTTCCATTAAAAGCCTCTTAAGAGACGAGTCGAACGGACCTACTAAATAATTGCAACCTGAATACGGCTACATAAAAGACGTTGCGCTCTTCACGACGAAGGGAGAATTCGATCTGCACTAGATAAAAGTGCACCTAAAAATTACAAGCTACTACTAATTTTATGTCGCTTGCACAACCTGTAATCAGTCTACCTGCTACCTGAGTAATAAACTGCTTGGTAACGTTCTCTCTACCTGCAAGCAATCAAACGAGATCTATTTCCGTAAACCAAGCCATGCCATATGAATCGTGTCATTTCTCGGACCGGGTTTTAAACACTATTCATTTTTTTTTTGCTTCTGCTTAATAATTTTTTTATACCCTTGGCGTGTTTTATTTGTGGATAGTCTACGTGTTGCTTGTGTGTTTATGTGAATAGTTTCACTTGTCTTACCCGCGTATGATTATAGTAGCAAGTTAATTTCTTCATATACTTCAAGACGTATCTTTGCCATCATTTTTATTATCAACATGTTGCTCATCATACTGATCCGCCATTTGCAAAACGGAAGTGCGCAACAATTACTCAACTCCTTTCCGGTTGCGTGTTTTTGAAAAGCCGATTTTTTAGAGGTTTGATAATAGATGAACATTTGTACACTCGCATTTTATCTCTCTATTTCCGGGAATTGTCCTACAAGTTGCCCATTAATGTCTCAATGCATTACAAAAAAATTAACACATGCCGCCATTTGTAATAGGAAGTAACAGAACATTTAGTCAACATTGATTCCACAGCCAAATTGCGTTTTATAGAAATATAAAAGAAAAATTGTATAAAATTTTCTATAGATGACCTTAAAAGAGAAAATGCACGAGATAAAGAAGTCCAGTCGATCTAAAAATCCTTCCAGAATTCAATTTTGTTGCAATAGGTGAATTCAATCTAAATAGGTTTATATGAGAATGCCACTTGGGAGATGGCACAGAGAAGAAGGGGGGCCAGGTGGTTTGGCATCACAACCACCGACACCGAAAACGCATTAACTTCGCAACTGTAGAGGAAACAGTTGGAAAGATGTCAATATCGGTTAATATTTTAAGATGAAGCCACTTGCATCCTTATTTCGACACACCTGTGATCCATTACCAGAAAATTTTTTTTTGTTTTAAAAAAAAAATATATAATGTTTACTTTCGATGACATTCAAAAACATCCTACTAAAAACATTTAGCATTTTCAATAATTTTCATTAAGCCTTACTATTTCTATCTCTAGTTTTACAGATTTAAGATATTAGATTCTTCTGGTGGACTTGTTTTTTTGACCTAAGTGACAGTGTGAATACTTTGTCTTGTATGGTGGTATACACTATTCGACCTTATTCCAAAAAAACTTTCGACGTTATTCCACGGACTAAGGTCGAAATTAATTTTTAGAGAAAAGAGCGATCTTTATTACACTGATTGCTTGGCAATTATTAAGATATACGATTTGAATCCTATTCTTGTAAGCCTATCTCACTTCCAGTAAGCATTGTTGAAAAATCCCCCTTTTACTTACTATTTATTAATCAGCAAAAGAAATAAAATCATTTTACTAACTCTAAACTTAGTAAAAAATAAGTTTTGCACAACAACACTTTTCTTCTCAGAAAATTTTAATTAAATTTAATAGTGAAAGAAAAGAAAAAGACAATTAGAAACATGCTCTCTCCCTATTCTAATACCTAATTTAATAGAAAATGAAATCTCATTATAAAAGAATTAAATAATTAACATGTACATTAAAATCCTCACTTTGTATTTCTCCCCATTTGAAATTATAACGTTCAAATTATGTCAATAAAAATTTCTCTTTTATGCTCTTAAGGCATATGTTGTGCATACATGTCTGGTATGTCAGAGAAGGCCATGTTTATTTTCTCCTCCATCCAGTTATAACTTGCCTTGTGTATTCAGCATTTCAGCAGGGGATTTGCAACCCAAAATATTGATTGCCAATGTTTGTGTCCTAAAGGGAACCATCTACTTTTGCTTTTCCTTTCTAATCTTCAAATTATTTCTCAAACAACAAAAAAATTTTGATTTAAAAAAATCGACCATTCGTAGAATTTTTCACAATAAAATTTAATAAAAAGAAAATTACAGGAGGAAATAAGTTTTTTTTTTAAAAAATGAAGAAAATTATGGTTTGTGACCAAACTTCATCTTTTTCTATCTTGTTGACCTTACTTGTTTGACTTGCTATGAAGATAAAAAAGATTTTCTTACACAGTAAACAATTATCCCTTGTGTTTCACCTGATGACCTGTGCCATCTTTACAACGAAGCACTGGTAGAAAAAAAGCGAAATCTGGAGGTGATAGTGAGAAATAGGGTCTTGAAATTGAAATTTTTACCATTCAAAGAAAAGTAACTTCCTGTGACAGCGCCACTTGTGGCTACTGAGAAGAAAACAGGGATCAAAGAAAAGAGAAAAATTGGAAAAAAGTTCAAAGGTTTTTAAAGAATGCGCCACCAAAGGTAATTGAAAATTCACTATCTTGAAAATATCATGCAATTTCGCTCTAAATCGACGACAGACACACACGCGAGTGATTGAAGAGTCTGATTTTTTTCTTTTCTTTTATTAGATTTATTTTTATATTGAAGAAATAAATGTTCAAGTTATTTTTGACTTTTACCTTAGAGCAAATGTATTGATTGGACTGGTTTTAATTAATGTCGGGTCTTTGTGTGTGGCAGTTGAAGCGAGTAAACAGAGAGGGACTATCGAGTGGCTTTTAAATGATCTAAAATTGTCCACTTTAGGATAAGAAAAGTGTGGATAACGACGTATTTTTCTCCCAATCTCACACCCATTTTTGATACGTGTTTATATAACTGCCAACTTCAAGCCCCATTGAGAAAGGTTGAGCTTCAAGTAACGGCTCATTATTTGTCCGGTTTATTTTTAACGTCGACCACATATTTCTTCCCACACTCTTTATTTTCTTCTTTTCCTTTTAGTTGAAAATAACGGTTCCCCCCCTTCATCTTTAACTTGTTATTTTACAAAATGGCGTCGACGGAAACGGAAAGAGAATTTACAAATTTCCGTTTCCGTCGCCGCCATTTTTGCTCTTATTGTTGCATTTTTCTCTCATTTGCAACTCATAAATCCTGCATCTTTCTTCTATTTCACTGAACTTTTCAATTCGAAATGAAATTTTTATTATTTTACAAGGAAAAAAGTTGAATGAGAGGAGGTTATTTCTATTAAGGCACAAAAGAGACGCTGATGCTCCCTTGCCATGAGCTACTAGTCGTGCGACACCAAATTGTGGCATACGCCCTTTTGCCATTACCCAAACACAAATTAAATTTTATGCAACACAGATCGATGCTTTTTTCCACTCGTCTTGGGATTTTTAAAGAATAAAAAACATACAACTTCAATATCCAAAACCCGTCTAAAGGAAAACAACTAGGTATTTTCGAGCAAATTCTCCCTCAAAACTTATTCAATATGCACTTTGACAACACATCAAACGAAATTTCTAAAATGTAAATAAACGAGTGGCAAACGTTTAAGTCATTTAGTTCGCAAGTGTAACAGGGAATTTATTATTATTTTAATCATTCATCGGATGGGGGCACTATAAAAAATAAAAATGTCGGTTTTTGTATTAATATTGCATAGAATGACAAATTTTATTTTTTTCGAGTGTTTACTACTTCTCAATCAACGAGTTGAAAAACAGCTTTTAATCTTGTTAGCTGAAAAGAGAAGAGGTGCATGGCTAATAATGTTTAATTAAGATTTTTATTAAAAAAAATTACAGCCTCATAAAGAAAATGCTATTATAGACCGTCATAATTTTATTTATTAAAATTCTTCATCAACTACTTTTAATTAAAAAATTATATCTTATTAAGATAAATACCTGATTTTTTTTTATTCTGACATGTTTCTTTAAATAATTCGATTTGGTAATTGATTTACGTACAAAGTGATTTTTCAATGAATCACGTGCCATTGTTTAATAAGAATTTGGATTTTACGGTATTTAAATTACGTTTGTCAGGTTTTTTTTTTTATATATATATATGATAAAACGAATTTCTATTGAAACAATAAAAACTAGAAATTTTAGAAAATTTTTAAAAGGATTTTTTATACCCAAACAATAAAATCTGTACACAACTATACAATTTTTTTCAAACTCCCATAATGCAATCAAAAGTTGATGCAAGGCACTTGCTTGTTGTCTTATCAAATTCCCACCAAGCAAATCTCATCAGCCTCGACGCCATCTAACGACGACAACTAACCGGAAATGTCAATCAAATTTGCAGAAAAGATTAAAATTAAAAAAAAAAAAAAAAAAAAAAATTAAAAGAGGGAGAAAAAAAAAAAAAAAAAGAAAAGAACAAACTAAAATTGAGAAAGAAATTACCTGGCACGTGACAAAAATAGGGTTGTTATGAATTATCAGAGAAAAAAAAAAACAATGACACAAACAGTGACAAATGATGAACCGAAAATCATCCTAGTGAAGATAATAAAAGAAAAAGTAAACCGAACTCAAAAAATTACACTCCAATTGGAGACATAAATCAAAAAAAGCGGAAATGGTGGCCACCCCACCTTCCCCTTTACCATTATCACATATAATGGGGTCCTTGACTCACAAGATCCCAGCAGGGACCAATTCTTAAATCAGAACCACTCCTTACTCCTTTTCCAGGCCTTCAAGCTAAAGAAATTACGCCAAATGAGATATAAAATCGATATTCGATTGATAGCGAGGAAAAAATAATCGATATTCGAGAGATTCTCCCGGGTTTGATTAATTAACGGGTGTACAGGGGCTACAGTTTATTATTGATTTATATAATGAAATGATTTATTAATTGACTTTGAAGTAAATTGGGTGAGTAAAAGGGGGTCACAAATCTCGAAAATGTCGTGTTGAAATTAAAAATCTTGTAAATCTATGTGAATCTTTAGAAATCTAGAACTAAAAGTAAAATCTTGAATCAAGTTTCATTCGAGATTCTTAAATCTCAAATCTCAAATCATTACAAACTTTAAAGCTCGAAGAATTCAGACGAAGCTAAATCTTGAAATCTTTGAAATCAAGTGCAAACTTTAATATTCGATCCATAACCAATTTCCTTAAAAATTACTATTTAAAAAGAAACTTCACTAACTTCTCACCCAACTCCTCAAAATCAATTTTGCAAATCTCAGAAAAAAGCCTTCAAACATTAAAGAAAAACTCCTAAAAAAACTGATAGCGATTTATCCAATCTTAGAATTCCTTGCAGGATGTCATAATCTTCGATCCAAGGATAAAGCAGGCGACACAAATGACGTCATCCTTTTACGTCAATGTTTCATTATCCAACTGAAAACAAAACCGGATCAATACCCAACCTCATATTAAAAATAATAAAAAAACCTTAACCATCCTTAAATGATTCCATTTTTATTCAAAAACTCCTCCATTTACATTCACCTCAAAATCGATCAAAAACCCCCCCAAAATATAAAATAAAATTCAATATTTCAATTGGAAATAAAAACCTTGTTAGAAATTCACCAATTCTTTTGACATCATCCCCTATACTAACACATGGATTGGCCTAGCCAATGGCAAAGCAATAACAGCTTAAGGCTAAGTTAGCCAATCAATAATGAGGAGAGGTGTAGGCTAATTTCATGTAATTACACACGTATTGACCGTTCGCCTCGAGCAACTACTGCTGGATTCGAGGGGAAAAGGGGTGATGCAGTGAAGAGCCAATCAACCGTTCTAAAAGTGCGTGTTTTGCCGGTTGTAGTAATTAAACTCCTCCGCATGAACGGACAGTGTGAAATCTGATCGCTTATCAAATATCGATTAAATCAACTTCATTTTTTTATCTATATTTTTTGAGATAAAAAATGAAGTGACGATTACGATAGTTATACTAATATATATAATGGATTTTAATAATAGCAAAGTGGTTAAGCCAGTGGGATTAATATAATGGAAAATTAATTATTCAAGTTGAAAGGTTTCAACTAAGATTAGTCATTTCTTGACAGTTATCTTTGTTTGGTTAAGCTTCAAGTATTCGGTTTTGGATACATTAGCTCAAGTTAATGCATGATGACATGGTCTGCTACAATCCAATATTGACATTATGTTATTGTCCGTAAGAAATTGTTGAGGAGCTTAAAGAAGGGGTATTGGAAGTAAGTGTCTACAAATACTTTTTTGAAAAAATAAATTTTGAATTTATTCCTCCATTTTCAAACCTACATGTGACATCACTAAATGACACTAAAGTGTCCCCAACTGGTGGCAACGTTTTGCACGATAACAGCGAATGATATTGTAAATATTGCAATTGCTGTTTATATAACTAGATTAAGATCC
Organism: Pachymerium ferrugineum; assembly: GCA_034686365.1. NCBI lineage: Eukaryota > Metazoa > Arthropoda > Chilopoda > Geophilomorpha > Geophilidae > Pachymerium > Pachymerium ferrugineum. The sequence continues at coordinate 70,792 of JAQGAS010000175.1, read as the reverse complement.
GGTTCGAGAATTTGGGGAATTCTTAATTTACCTCCACTACTCAGGTTTTTGCGATAAAGACAGTTTTATTGATGAATTTCTACGGCACCAATCAGGCTTCTCACACTTGTTTTCAACTCCCAATCTGCCAATACATTTAACAACAGCACAGTAGTATAAGGCTGATAGAGGTAGTAATTGCAATAGAACTTGATTGGACGGAAAAACTTCAAACACAACTCGGAGAAAGAAATAACCCTAACTTCAATATAAAAAAGTAACCATAACAACTGTTCTTAATAGAAAGTAAACAGAAAATATATCAATAAGAATAACAAGATATATCCACAAATTAATAACAGCAAACATATAAGTCACCATTGCCTGCAAGTCCAAATACCATTCCACTAAACAATTCTCCTCTATTTTGAATGTCTTCAAGCGATCATTGCAAAACTTGTGAACTCATATCACTTTTTTTTTAAAATACATCCATAGGCTATTTTGCAACTCCCTGGAAAAATCGACAATCAATTCTTATTGATATTATTTTTTCCCCTCTTCCTAAGTCGGATTCATTTCATTGTGCGCATTGCCAATTTGCTTCGGGGTAATGAATGAAGGAATCGAAAGATGAAGGATCAGGTAAAAGGCCACCGGGTTGGTTGGGGTCTCTTAGAAGTTGCTAGTAGAAGAGGCCAAAAGAGGAGTAGGGGTCTTCATGAGTGACCGTTGATCCATGAAAGCATCAAAGGTCGATTCGAGGTTTCTGTCTTTTGTTCTCTCAAAGGGTAATGCTCCAATGATTACACACAAAGATTTTTGCTCTTACGAAATTTTCACGTTGATGACCAACCCCTTGTTTTGTTAGAAATTGACCTTACAAATTAGTCAACAACAAAAAGTATGATAAATTACACATTTAACTAAAACTTTCATATTTAATGAAAAATGGCGGGAAATAATAAGCTTAATTAGACTTTAACACTTGGTGTAGGCAATAAGACATAATAAGTTAGGGGAAATGACTAATTTCAGTTTTGCATTTAATTGCTGATATAATCAAGTCGAATTAAGTTTTAAACAAGTTACAGGTAAAAGGCGCCATCTTTTGGTTGAAAGCGAGATTAAATTATGATCATCAAAATCTGTTGCTAGTAATTTGAGCAGCCAGATCCTTTCATTTCTAGCTTTATATTCTTGTGCAATCATAATCAAATGCGTTGCCTCGACAACACCATCCTGAATTAACTTTGTGCCAAAACTAATTGCTTGTGAAATGGAAAACAGAGCTAAAAGAAAAATTTCTAATCCACTTTACTGCACACATACAAAAAGAAGAGACGAATAAAAGGCAAAATTAACATCAACTTTTTATACATTACAACAAAATTATTCGATATTTTTTTTCCCAAAATGATTTTTCTCTTCTGCTCTTAGAATCATAGATAGGGCCCTTAAGCATGAACCAATCTTTTTGGAATTAATGAAGGCAGAGAGCGACTTTTTAATATTTCCTCTTCAGAAGGGAAATGAATTGCGCAGACAACAACCGGATATTACAATATGGTCAAGATTCAACAACCCCTTCGATCAAGAGGGGCTTCTACGTATAAGGGGGATGAAGAGGGGGGAAAGTAGATGCTCCAATCACAGAATTCAATAAACATGTACTTGTAAGAGGGCACCTCACATAATTACGTTCCATCAACAGTTGGAGGGAGATGAAAAAACTTTGCATAAAAAAAAATTTCTTTCTTTTTTTTTTTTGTGGAGAAAACAAGTCAATTAAGTTAACGGTAAGAATTTTTACTTATTGTTTGCTACGTTGCTTTTAAAAAACTTAAAATTCGTTAAAAATTGCAATAAGATATGACTTTAAACTACACAATAGAGAGTTTGCGCAATCCTTTTGTTATCCTTAAAACTTCTAAGCTTCTATTGAAGCATAGGTAACGTTTGTTGGTGTAAGTTTAAAGCAAAGATTTATGCATAACAAGAGTGAGTTTGTTGTTATAATTTTTCGCCTTATGCTTATACTAACAATTATTTTAAGCGTAACAAAAAGATTGCGCTAACAATGCACAATTTTGTCTGAAGAACTAGTGAGTTTGCGCAAATCCTATTTTTTATACTTAACACTTTGTCTTACGCTTTTATCGAACGATGGTAACAATTATTGGTACAAGCATAAGGCGAAGTAATTAAGTTAACGGTAAGGATTTTTAACTTATTGTTTGCAATGTTGCTTTTACAGTACTTAAAGTTCGTTAAAAATTGCAATAAGATATGGCTTTAAACTACACGAAAAAATGCAGCAATCACAATAGCGAGTTTGCGCAATCCTTTTGTTATCCTTAAAACTTCTATGCTTCTATTGAAGCATAGGTAACGTTTGTTGGTGTAAGCTTAAAGCAAAGATGTATGCATAACAAAACTTGGTTTGTTGTTATAATTTTTCGCCTTATGCTTACACTAACGTAGTGAGTTTGCGCAAATCCTATTGTCTTATGCTTTTATCGAACGATGGCAACAATTATTGGTACAAGCATAAGGCGAAGTCATCAGACAACAAAGAAGCTTCCTATTCTCTATAAAGTAAGAGATGATATAACTTTACTTAAAGAACTCATCTTAAACTTATTTTTAAAGTTTAAACCAACGATTGTTCCACGTCTAAATGATTAGTGCAAAAAAAAAATATATTCTATGACATAAAAATAAAAATAATTTTCTTTCCCGTCTCCCCAATTGAAATCCTCTTTTATTCCGCCCTGTTGTTCGACTATCGGATGTCCATGGATGAAACAAGAGGGCGTGCCTCTAATGAGACGACCCGTTCTTGACCTCTGTCTGCTTTATGGAACCACCAATAGACTAAGGTCAGCCACTAGAACGTTATTTTTTTTCCTTTCCTCTCCTCTCTTTTTACTCTAAGAAAAAAAAACATTCTTGGGTGTATCTGCAATCAATCCTGTGGTCCATTGCCTTGGCCCCCTGGTGTGAACAAGAAAAGCCCACCCACCTTGGCTAAGAGGTACTGGTTTTGTAGCAACAACTCATTTTGGATATATTACAACATCTTTTTTATTAATAAGACACCAATTGATTTCCAACAAAAAAACAGCTCCCACTGGTGGCCAAAATAAAAGTTATTTTATATACTTTTCTCTCTATAAGTTTCCGTTAATTAACCACAGATCCGACGCGATAGACACGTCAAATAGCGGGTCACACGAAATGATTTTTTTTTATTTCCTTTTTTTCTAACCATCAAATTCATTTACTCTTTTTGTCACGAGAGGCGTTACTAAAATTACCCGCCATTTTTGCGGGCTGTATTTTTTATTTGCGATGTAATTTGTCAGTGAAAATATCGAATTTTCTGTCAAATTAATAGTGCCAAACTTTATTCACTCGAAACTTTGTTAAATTAACAAATGAAGAATATTTAAAAATCGATTTTTGTAGGGGGGGAACAAAATGACGTCATATCTTGGAAATAATAAAAGTCAAAAGATACGATGGTTGGGAATGGTGATGATGATTTCGGAGTCGGCCAGAAAATTTCTTATCGATGAATTTTTAGTTGCGTGTAGACGTTGCAGAATGGGGCGTGTGGGGGTTTCACACCTGCCTTGTCATTTTAATTTCACACCTGCTCACGTTAGAAACCACTAGGAGGAAAACGAGAGGAGGCGTGTCATTCATCGTATCCAAGCAACGGCCAATGACAACATCGAGTCAGAGACAGACGTACAGAAACTCCATCTCATGACCCCCTCAACATAAATTTAATGACAAAAATTCCATTAAAGTCACTTCGCGTGTCATTAATAGGAGTCTGATCATTGCCCAAAGTGGGATCTGCACAAACACTTACACACAATGCCAAATTGAAATAAAAGGAACATTCTTTTATACTTTACTTTTTTTTATCTAATTGCATCACACTCAGTTCGAATTCGACTTTATAAACACAATCTCTTAAAACTTTTTTTTTTTCCCCAAGTCTTTAAAGTGAGTGCACATTCGTGTTCACATCAAACAACAAACGAAACGCAAATACGCAGTTTCAAATACGACATTGACAAATATGAGATAATCACACTCCCAAGTTTAACTGGGATATGACGTCATTCACTAGAGGAAATAGTTATGACGACAACGATTAAATAAGATCGTACTTTTTCCCAAGAGAAACGATGCATTTCATTCTATAATGCGTCATTTCTGCTTGTACTTCAATGTGAACTTTTCTTAATTGTCATCTTGTCGAAACAACCTATTATTAAGTCAACTCGAAACGTCGATTCATTTATTACGATTCCCAACTTAACCACATGATTACAAACCATAAATTTCATCTTAAAAATCAAGATATCTACAATTATAAACTTATCTAACTTTACACACCTTATTTTTAACTGTACCCACTTAAAGATGAAAATACCGTAATTAAAAAATTAACAACATACGTGACAACAAATTTTTTATTTTCCAATTTTTTTTTTTTATTAAAATGATTTAATTGGTGGTAGCCATTAAAAGTGGCTGTCACACTTATCTATTTCTCTAAATCACCGATAAGGGGCGTGGCAAGTGTCATGGCTGCTCGCACGCAATTGCAGTCAAAGATTAGCAGATCTTCAAGAGACACATTAATGGCCTGCACATTTCCAACAACTTGAAATAATTGCACACAACCAAATTGGATTACAAATTAAAACAACAACAACCCCGAGTATATATTTTCCCCACCCATAAAAATATCCAAAAGTCAAAGATCGAACTTTTAATCAATAACTCGTTATCACTTCTTGGAAAAACAAACTTTTCTTCACAATTTCTCTTTGCAGCAAATAATCGAGCGAAGTGATCAATCTAAAAATGGCCGCAGATCGTAATCACAAACAACACACAAAAGAAAAATAAAATAATCAATATTTTCCCTCTCCTGTGTTTTTTTAAATCCAATTTTTTTTTTCTCCTCAAAAGTTTTCTCTTTTACTAGCATCAGTTGCTCTTGTAATTCCCCTATCTAAAACATTTTACAGACAAGTGCTTGCTGACCCTACAACCGAGCCAAACTGGTTGTCAAGAGACAGGCCCCAGTCTTCATTCAACCATACATCTAAACGGCCTTGGTACATGTTGCTGGTCCCCTAGCGACAAAATGGTGCAACCAGGTGGAGCGCCGAATAGCTGGTTGAGTGTAGGTCTTGAGCATCTAAATCTTTCTTATCTAGGCAAACTGTGAACCCATTAATGGAAAGAGCAGGTCTTTGTCAAAATGAAGTTGCAAAAAAAAAGAGAGTTGGGACCAGAGGTTTATCAACAATATTATTTTAGTAGTGAAATATAAAAGTTTTGAGAGGTATTAAAATGAAATTATGGGTGATATAAGACTCATTGGGGGATTTTACTTTTTTTTATTATCTATAAAAGAAAAGACATTAAATAAATAAACAAATGCTGCAATGTTTCCAAACAGTAATAAAAATGACTATTATAAATTACTGTAACTAAATAGCTTTAGAATTTATTACAATAAAAAAAAAAAGAAGAGAAAACTAATTTAATTCCTATCAAGTATAAATCATTTTTTACTGACACCTTAAAAAATTGTGTTTAACGCAACAAATCATTTTCTTATGTTACCAGACATTAGCTACTTGTTTGCGGTCAACAAAAAAGACAGGGTAGGGTAGGGAGTGTCAGAGGTAGACAATAATTGCCCAGTGTGGATTTACGTGAGTTAGGCCCAAATAGGCTTAAAATGACATTTTGAGGCCTAAAGTAGGCTTAAGTAATGTTAGGCCCAAACAAAGATTAAACTGCTATGCAGGTAAATTACATTTTGACACACAAAGACAATGAGGGCGCTAGTGTGCTATACGTCCCATGCGCCACTATTGTTCTAAGTAGCGGGAAAGTTTGTCAAATTTGCACCTTATGATGATTGTGTGAAAAGAATAGTAAAGCAATGCCTCAACAGCAACTAGTTAAATCAGTTTCTGGGATATATGTTTCTTATCTATTTACTAAGACAATTAATAACAACTGTAAGAGCAAACAAATAAATATAAAAAAAATAATAAGAAAGAAGAACATAACCTCAATTCCAGTAGTTGCAAAACTACTTTTTAAAGCTTTTAATAAAATTAAACTATTTTGACCATCAATTTAAGTAACTAATTTCCACTTGGCAGCTCTATCAAAAAAATAAGATATAAATCCAACCCCAATAGTCCCCCCCCCCCCTCAACTTTCCACAAAAAAATAAATCAAAAGAAAGAAATTCATCACACTTGGTGGAAAGGACACTTCAACAAGGGAGTCTTTGCAAGATGAGAAAGGGAGTGTTTTGAGGTCCATAAACCTCCCTAACATCTAATTGGATAAGGGATAAGAGGGGAAAAGGGATAAAGAGAGACAAGGGAAGGGGGATATAGAAGGTCCTGATAGAGTTTTCTACAACCATTCCTCCCCCTAATAATTTCATTCTGTAGATGACAGAAAATATTACAAGAGGAAGGGGATTTAGGGAGGGGAGACATGAAAAGTCCACACCAAAGATGTAAGGGTTTTAATGGTAGAGAGAAGCCCAATGTCCAGATTGTGAGGACAATGCAATGGAGGTGAATGCTTCAATGATTTGCTCAATGAAATTACAAGACATCAGCCATCAATACAATTGAGCTTCTTTATTGGCTAAAGTGATGAAAATATAAACGAAATTGAATAAACTTAATACTTAGACCAAATAAAATTAATTTTAGAAAAATTTCAAAAAAGTGTTTCCCAATCATATAAAACTAGTGGACATTGTTTTTTTTTTTCCTTTTAGAAAAATACATTACATTTCTCTACAAAAATCCATAGAGACTAGCTTTACCTTGTAATGCTTTACTGAGTGCTTTTTATACCATTTTTATTCATTTTTTTTTCCTTTTTCCTAATCGAGAACTAAAAACAAAAACCCTCCCTGTCCAATATCAACTTTTCTTCTTCATTAGTGACTTTTTTCTTTGGGATTGCGCAGGTACCAAGAACTGGAGAATTTTTCCAATTGCTCTCTTTTGTTTTTCAATATTACTTTCTTCTCTTTACTATTGAAAATGCATTACAGTGACAAGACAGAGTCTACCTCCACCTGCAATTTTTTTTCTCTTTCCTCCCCTTACACCTACCTCCCCTTTCTTTTATTCTTTTCAAAACTATTGCGTAAATTCTAAAGATGATACACTGGAAACTTTCTTATGTAGAATTCAATTAGTGAGCAACTACATTAAAACTAACTTAAACACAGCTGAGACAAAGCATAGAAAGTCTTAATTTAGTTTAGTGACATTTATTTTTGACAAAAATTAATCTTCTGAAGTCACACATCTTATTTACTCCAGAAAGAAGAAAAAATTGTCAACTCGCATTTTTTATATATGAAAAAGTATCTAGGCTAAGTAATAAACAGTTTAAATATCTTCTGATTATAATGTGCGTATAAATTGGCTGCACAAAATTTTAATATTAAACAAAGTTTTGCGAATCAGAAAAGGTGGGTAAAAAAACAATTATGTAGGAGTGGCAATCCTCTCAATCATTCTTCATCAACAATTTAGATGAGCTAATTGGGACAAATTGCAGCATAAAACTTTATTTTTCTACTCCCTCTTTACATCCATCATCCATTATTGCTGAATTTTTAATCTCGACTCATCAATAAAAATTGTAAAAGCAAAAATGGAAGAGAGAAAGAGGAGAGAGAAAGTCAATTTCGACCGGGGATATTTATTCAAAACTACTCTTCTCTCTTTTCCTGCAGACATAATTTTGAAACATTCATGAACTGCTGTTTCCTCATTAAATTCATTCTACATTTGAATTTAAACAAATTGACTGCTTCAGAACTCTTTTACTACTCTCTCTCTCTCTCTCTCAATGTTACAATACCAAACTCTTCTAAACCCTTTAAAACCTACAATTTTATTCATTTCATATCAACCATAATGACGCCTTTAAAACAAAATGAGTGTGCACTTTTCATTGATTTCTAAAAAAAACAACTTTCCTATATATACCATTAGATTGCACCACTTTAAAAACACACTCAAAAATCCTCAATAACAATCAAATTCCCCAATCCACTTTTCCCTAGCCGCCATATTGCCCAGCGAAAATCGACAACATCAAAAGTCCACAAAAAAAGAAAAAAAAAATCTATTTCTTGATCAAATTGACAAAAAGGTCACGGATAAATATTCCCTTTAATTTAATATACTACAAACAGAAAAATCGATTTTAAAAAAAAAATTTAAAGTCATTTTTTTAAAGGGGCAATCAACCATTTTCACAATTTTTTAAAAAATACAGATATGTGTTGTCTATACAATTCGAAACAGTAAAACCTCAATTACATGAATTAAACAGCCAATACAAACAAAATGGTTTCACCTATTTGTTTGATAGAAGAGGACATTCAAGAAAGAGTCGGTTAGATGGGAGAGTGGACCTACTGCAAACAGTCCTAACACTCAAGAAAAGAATTATCCTCTTTACCTAAGTAATAATACAAAAAGAGAGCGGAAACTTTTTAATTAAAGCGCCGTAGATTGATATGTCGGCTTTATTACGTCACATGATTACGTTTCTAGTTACTAATCAACCATTTATCAACTCATCTAAAAAGGTAGACCGCCCCTTTAAATCTACAAACTAAGAAAATGTATAAAAACCAACGTCAATTTGTCTCCATTTCCTCCCCGTAGTTCACCAGTTGGTCACTAGGGATCCATTTTTATTTCCCCCTTTTCTTTCTCCTGGCAACGTCAACAGTCCCACGTGATTGTAGCCAATAAAAGAACACAAAACAAACTTATTTGCCTTCAATTCTTTGTGTAACCCCTTACAAAAATCTTACACATCGACAAAATAAGGAACCAACTTCAATAGAATGAAGAAGAGAGGAAGGCGGAGGGGTCAGGAAGCAATAGTGAGAGCCAATATTTGCCAAGGAAAATGAAACTCCAACGGGATTTCATTAGAGACAGAAACTTGGAAAACACAGAAGAGTCTTCTTTGACACCATACACCAGATCTAACTTCATTTCCGGTCACAATTTCCCTTCCTCCCCTTCCTTTTACTCTTTCAAAATTGAACGTCGAGAATTGTAAATATGATACGTGTCTACTTTAATATTTCAAAAACCTCTCAACTTGTTTCGCCTCCAATATTTTTAACTTCAATAAATTATTTACATACTAAGCATAAGATATTTTTTTTCATCATCAAAAAAGAAAAAAAAAAAAGAAAGTTGTTATCAATTCCGAGGCCAAGTTTTTCCGCCTTCTCTGGCGCCTGGGCGATCGACATGCGATGGGTTCCACGAAACCTAGACGACACACCTGTTCAAACGAACCAATTTGGTCATTCGATTTAATTATATCAGAGGCCTGTTTACGCCAAACGAATGAAAATAAATATTACATGTAGTAACGTGTAAGATTTAACGTAAAAAGTAATCTGTAACGGTATTGAACGCTCATAAATAAAGTTGCACCTGAAAAACAGGTGCCATAACTCTATTCACGACTATTGTTATTTCAAACGAACGGTTATATAATGTTGTCGCCAATAACGTTAACGGTAGCGATATTACTATTACTGCAGCCGTTCTGCAAGCTCCACTAGCACTTAACGTTAGAGTTTGTTTGTTATAATTTTTACATCCACCGCACGAACTGCCGATACAAATCACGTTATAAATTGTAGCGATAAATGGTGCAACTGTTGTGATAACGATAACGATTAAAAAAAGCATGAACTATCCGCGTAATAAATTTTAACGTAATAATAAATATAACGTTTAACGTAAGGAAACCACGTAAAAGCAACAATAATTACGGTAGCAGTTTCACCACAACTCTAATTACAAATCAACCTTAACGTTAAAGTCATTATTTACCCCTTATGGTTCAAAAAACGTTACAGATATTGTTTTAACGTTAAGACCCACGTGACCCTCCAAACCAATCAAAATAGAAATCAAAAAGATGACACTGACAGCTATTAATTTACATTTTTTCCATTTCTCACAACAAAAATTAAAACAAATTTTCGAAATTAAAAGCCATCACGTACCACATTTTCTGATTACTATTAATATTTAATTACATGTTCGGTCGAGTATATAAAACGCAACAGATTTTTATTTATACGAGCGATGGGCAAATGAATTATGGAGACTCGTCGCGATTGTATTTTTCACCGCAGTAGCTCTAACACCTGTGATTAATTACAGGGTTAATAATAAAAAAAATGCAATAAATTTTCAGGACAAAATAATCGAATCCTGTAAATAATTATCTCTTTAAAAATGAACGGAATTAACCGACTGAAATGACCTAGTTTTCAAACGCCCACCACCCAAACGAGATGTTTTTATTACCGTCTAAGCAATTCATTCCGTTTATTCACTCTCTTGTCTCACCTTTTCCTTCACGTCAGCCATTTTTGATTACGTACCAGACCGTTTACTTTTAAAAAAAAAAAAAATCAAACTCCCACTAGTTGTAAATATCCAATAAAGGTGTAATAATATTTATAAAATTCTTAGAAAAAAAAAACATATATATCCAACGTAAATGTTTGATACAGTGTCAATAGATCTGACAAACACGTTAGAAAGGAAAATCCCACCATCCACCAGGGGTGTGTTTAGTCGCCATGCCAACGAGGCAACAAACAGATAAGAGGCAAGTTTAAGTGTATATACAACATATAGCAGAACCCAAATATCAATTTGATTAAAAGCACATGACTGATTACCCAAAACTGTGACAGGACGCACTGAATTACTCCAATAAAGACGTATTTTCAAACACACAAAGCCGCCATTATACACAACTGCTTTATTAAAAATCTATAATTTTTTTTTCGTCTTTGATGCTTAACCTAGAAAAAAAAATTCTTGGAACTCTTTCAAATAAAAGAAGGGGAAAAAGAAATTTCTGAAAAAAAATATTGTGAAATTAATAATATACGACAATAACCGCATTGAAATCCGATTTTCTTTCAACTTTGCAAATCAAAAAAATCTTTCATTTTTATTTTATTTTAAATTTTTATAAGTGGTGTTAAATTAAAGTTTCTTCTTTTTCGTTCTAAGTGGTAATAAAAATTTCGATTGAAGGATGTAACACCCAAATACCCGAAACTCATTATTCTGGGTTATTAGGGTACTTATAATAATGGTGATTTTTAAAAATTACTGTTTCAATTTTTTAATTTTTTAATTGATAAGATTTTAAATTAAAGTGAATATTACTCTATAAGTTAGTTCTTTGGCGATGTGATGTGCAAAACGAAAATTACACGCATGATCAGTGTTAAAAAAATGGCGGATTTTCTCATCGATCTAACTTTTTTAAACGTAATAGAGGATACACGTCATTAAAAAACCAATTAAACCTCTAATGAAAATCAAAGATCTAATCACAACCAACATTCGAATCAATTTTGATGTTTCAATTGTCATTAGTTTATGAATTACAAGCAAATCTTACGCCTAGTTCACACTTATACTTGATGCAGAGAACCAACTATTAATCGAAAATTTGTTTTATGCGAGCCCATAAAGTTTATAATGTAACACTACAAGTCAATTATGAAAATTTCCTAACCAAGATTGACCGCTCTGATTGGGTCAATTTGCGCAAACACTATTATATTTGAATCAATACAGACCATAATTAAAGAGCGAACAAAAATTTGTTTCAAAAATTCAAACGTGCTTAATAACAACATACGACAATCACTCTATTGAAATCCGATTTCTCCAAAACCAAAAAAAAAAAAAAAAAAAAATCTTCCATTTCATTTATTCTAATCCCTAAAAAGTGGTCTCACTTTCGGTTAAGATTTCACCCTTTTACACCCTGACAATTTAATCGCTTTCATTCTTTCATCTTTCTCTATGATTAGTAATAAAGAAACTCAAAAAAAAAAAAAAAAGAAAAAAGTCATTCCTCTAAAGATTCTTTTCCCTATAAAAACCACTAATGACACCCATTAAAATATTAGAAAAATAGAGAAAGAAAAGATGAGGGGGAGGTGAAAACAGGAAATAGGTGTCATTAATGTGGTTGCCAACATAATAACAAACCAAGAGGGGCATCAAAGGATTCACGAGTCAAATGGTCTCATTAAATTGTGAGATGTTTTGAGGTGAAAATTCAAAAAAATAAAACATTTTAGTAAATAAAAGGGAAAACAAATTTCCCTTCTCCTTTTCAAATTACCCCCTTGGGATAGGAGAATGTTTTATTCAAATTACTTTAACCAATATTAATTAATTACAATTAAATTCCATGTGTGTGTATGTTGCGAATTCATCAAATTCCTCAAGTGCCCACTCGAAAAATTCCACGCATGCCAGAAACACCACAATATCAATTTCACTCAACTTTTCATCTTCAACATTAAACTCGCAAATCTAGCATCCATTCTATCCTACCGCCCGCCTGCGCAACATTCTTCAACTGACTTCATCGACTGACCAAAATGGCCAAAAGCGTCTCTCGTAAAAGACCACCATCATTTCAATAAACTATTCAGCTCGAGGAGGGGATATTCCACTTCAAAAGGAAAGCAAACTATCCTTTAGGTATGTTCACTTAACATGTAAACCAACTCAAAAAATGACAAGACACTTTTTTTTAGATACGAACTCCATCTCTATCTGAAATAACATCATTTTTTTATCCCATAGAATATCAGATAAATTTTCAACTATCCTGACTTTGCTAAATTTAAAACACGTTTCAAACTTTCTTCTATCAATTTTCATGGAATTTTTTATTTTATAGTATGGATTTAGCTAAGTTTCTTGCCGAGTTGCAAGAAAAATCCACCAGGTGCTGTTATGAAGCAGTCAATATTAAACAGGTACTTGATTTAATATTAAATTAGTATGTAATCAACAGTTAGGACAAGCAGTCTTTGTCTAATGACCAAACACTTCGCCTAGTTGATTCTGTTTTGAGTGCTTGGTATGTACTCTAGGGTATGTACAGTACCAGTAAATGTTTGTTATATTTGACAATTAGGGAAGTTACAATTTTGTTATAAATAAAGTTTGGGCTTAAATTTAAGAGAATTAAAAGTTAAAATGCCTTTTTATAAGGTTATAAGGCAGCCAATCAAAGAGCTAGTTGTTGTAAATCTTGCAAATCTTGCAAATGAAATGTATTAGCAGTTAATGCAAGTTTATACCAAACAATTTCAGTTGAAAACAACCAATAGAATCAGCCATCTTGCTTTAAACAACAGTGCTGGAATTGCGCACACGTCTTATCCCATAATTTATAACAAAATGTAACTCACTATTCCTCAATGCACAAATGTAATTTAAAATGTATGTAAACCAAGTACACTCAAAGTATAATATACCCATAATTCTATTGTCTGTTTACCAGAGTTCCAGCAACATCAACTTATGAATGATGAATCTAGACTTCAACTTACAAATCAATAGATTTATCTTCACCCTTTTCATAACATTGCAAAACTCTCGACACCATATTAAGAATATCAAAGTTGCTCTTACCTTAAGAAGGCGTCCAGTACTTGTACCAAGAAAGGCGACAGTGAAGTCATGGGTTGAAGTAGCAGCCACTGCAGTCAATAAGGGGCTTTGGTAGGTAATGACGGGACTTGCCCGGACAGGATCCGAACCTCCCAATGGTGTATTAACATCAGTACCACAGAAGTCATCTGATATGACCAATTGCTAATATAAAAATAAAAAGAGAAAAAAAAAAATTAATTAAAAATTACAGTCCAAGTTAGAAGTCAACAACACGCGCGTCTCTTAAGCAATTCATGTAAGACCATTTATACAGCATTGGATGGGTAAACTCGTTTGAACACATTCTTTTGAGTGACTGCATTTGGCAAAGATCAGTCTATTTTGTCTCATCATCATCATCATCCACTGCTCATTCAATTAGCAGTCTCTATGGCAACTGCCAACATCCAATTCTTGGCCCCAAACATGGCCACCAGCTGGCACAAATAAAATCCAAAATTGCACATGTTGTCTTCAACTAATCTGATGTTACAACACCAGATGGAGACACTCCACCAATTTTTTTTTATTTATTTACCCAACATATAAACCAATTAACAAAACTAAAATCCCCCAAAACCACATTTTCTTAACACCCAAACCAAAAACCCTATTAAAACAATTGGATAAAAAAAATAAGAAAAATATAACATCAGAAACTGTTATTTTATTCCATTCATGTCCCATTCCAGAGACGCACTTCTGGAACAAGAATTTGAAGCAACCTCCTTTTTGCGGTGAATTTACTGCTAAATTCCAATCCAATTTCACTTTTTTTTTCTTCTTTTTTCCTCCCCCTTACAAGTAAAACTCTCCTCAAATAATCCATCCTCAAACTAGACCTTTCCAATTTAGGCTTACCCCAAAATGGCTGCACTTTTCCACGATTTAAAAACGAATACATTAAAAAAAAAAAAAACTTGTAATTTCCCAACCTTAGGTCAGAGACCACGAATAAAACAACATCATAAACTATGAAAAAAGGTGGTACCACTACGTTTCAGTATACAAGCAACGAGTGCGTAAACACTGTACCAACTTGTGTTTTTTTTTTTCCTTTTCCCTCCCTCCATCTCTTTGCAGAATAAATATTGATCGGTGGGAAATAAATTTTATTCTTTTGAAAAATAAAAGTTTAGAAACCAAATTTCAGCAAACGAATTTTATTGGATTAAAGGGGATGGGACAGAAGAAAAAAAAAAAAAAACCTATTAAAAGGTAATTTTTATTTAAGATTAAAAATAAAAAAAATTCTCATTAATGGATAGGGGCGTAGTGTTGTTAACACCTGTAATTCCAGTTGATCCAGGTGAAGACATTTCTCATCCAAAATGGTGGCCGGGAGTTTATTCATTATTTTTTAACTTGTATCTAAGTGGTATGAGATGAGGCTTAAATCGTAGGCCTAATGTGTTTTTATTCCTCCATTCTCTTGGTAATTGAACAAGGGAGGGGGTTGAAGAGTAATTTCCTTAAAAGTGCTGACTAATTTATCAAGAGTGAAAAGAATCTCGGCTTAACTTATCTAATCCAACATGGCCGAGTAAAAAAGAAATTCGAGTTAAATTATAAATAAAAGTTTTGTGGGTAAAGTGTTTTTGATTTATTATGGTGTTGAGTAAATATATCATTAACTCATCTGGTGAAAAGGGTTACAGGGAATTGCCACTTGTGGCTACAAGGTGAGCTTCTTTCCTCATTAATCTTGGGAGCAATTAAAAAGGAAAGAGGATATATTCACTGCCCACATGACTTCCTACTGTATCAGGCATATTGGTTCTCCATTTTGGCTTTAAATGTGTAATTAAGGAATTAAGGCAACGCCACAGGGAAACTATTTTCATCATAAATGCAGATTAATCAAAATTTTCTTAAATTTTATATCTTTGCATGTCAAATGCAGCGTTTTAATTCTCGTGGTTGGATGAAGGGTTTTCAAGACAGTCTTACTATATATATATAATAACCTAACTAGACTTTGTAATGAGTGTACTTCCCTCTTATCAAAAGATTAGTTTTATTGGTTGAAAGCTGTCTTGTATTGGTACAAAACAGCTTTCAACCAATAAAATTAATATATTTTAAATTATCTCAACTGTGATTGGCTCGAGAAATTAATCTAGATTAATTCTATTGGTTGAAAGCATTTTATAGTCTTAATTTGTGTTGTACAAACGTTTTCAAAAGGTTGTGTTTTTAACCAGTAGAATTAATGTATTTTGAATGAAGTAACTCAAGATTATTCTTATTCTAACCATTGTGTTGCACTTATATTCAATTCAAGTGCTGAGTTTTACTTTCTTTTGACTTCTCATAAGGATTGATTAGACTATTTTTTGGGTGCATAATTAAGACACTTGGGATTTGAGTCTTTTGGCACGTAATGTCACTTTTTTGTAAGCTCTAAGTTGTAGTTGAAATCTAGGTTTCAAAATAAGTTTTAAATCTAGTCGTCTGTAAGTTAAATTTAAGACAGTTTATGTCTTCTCTCACCCAAATAAACTGTCTGATTAACCCATCAGGGAAAACCCAGGTTAGGTTTACAGTAATTAACGAAAGAAAAAAGATGGCTCTATGTGATTCTTATATCTGTAACATTGTTCAGTCAATTAAAATTACAACTTGAACAACCAAATTACAGCAATCTTTATTAACAAACTTCTTAAACACTAAAATATCTGTCAAGTCATTTTAATCCACTAGTGCCAACAACAGCTGGACAAAATACTCCACTTACCCCAAAAACCACTTTAGAAAATTAATTACCTTTCGATTAGATTATATATGAAACATATAGTGAATTGTCACTTTTCCAATGATCATATCAACAATGCCGTTATGTTATCGAATTTGACACTAGAAAACATGTTTTGATTCTCAAACCCTCCTAATGACATTTGAACACACAAAAACCTATAATACACTAATATCGACATTCTTAAATATCAATATATTAACAAAAGAAAATTGTATTTTCTTTATAGAAAAAAAGTAAGAGACAGCCGTAAAATTACTTCTTATTGGAGAAAAATCTTGTTTACTTCCAATCTTTTCCTTTCCCACAAGAAATATTGCCACTTAGCACAATTAAACACAACTTCAAAAATCAGAAAAAGAAAACTTATTTCACAGCCTGAAATGATTTACAAAAGGCAATTACATTTTACTCATTTCTATTTTGCAATTCAACCAACATATGCTTCCCTCAATCCAAACCTGGTAGCTGATACTTGAGAAATATGGTGCAGAATATAAAACCTCAAGAAAAAGATGGCTGGCGTCTATCCACACCTAATCTAAACCTCATCAGAAAAAAATGCACACAGTAAAAAAAAGGTGCAGCTATTTTGGTATGCAGCATTGGTTAACCACAGGGAACAAAATGTTCACTATTATCCTCATAGAATTTTTAACAACTTTTAAGTTTAAGTGATGTTTAAAAGGTGTTAGTTTTACATTTTCCTATATTTTTTAAAAAAAAGGAGAGATGTAAAAAAAAAGTAAAATTAATCAAAGTAAAGAGTGAGAAGGATAGAAAAAAAAACTCATCTTACCATGGGAGTTAAATTCAATCCATTTCGGACCGAGAAATGGAGAGAATTTGATTTAATTTCCTCATATCATTCTTTTTTTTTTTCTCTTCCTCTTAGTTTTTTTTTTCCAATTTCATTTGGATGTATAATAATCTTTTTTTCATTTACGTTTTAAAACGATTACTTTTGTGCCCCTTTGAAAATGTTTCGCCGAGAGATGTTTCAAACAAAACCTGGGAAACATTTTTTTTCTTCCCAAGAATACAGAACAATATGTAAACTATTAGGTTGTGTCAACATTAATTCCTTCAAGAATTTGTGCAAAGTTCACACAATGGGCGCGTCTTCGGGAAAACAAAGTTGAGCCAAACTAATTACAGATTTTGCCTAAATTAAAAAGAAGTAAAACGTGACGTGTTCCAAGAAACATGAAAATCAATTCGAAACATTCTTCAGTCCTAACATTGGGGTCACTTTATTACAAATTAAACGTTGCAATTCTTTAATTTCATATCTATTAAGGCAACAAATAAACATAATGAGGTCAGTGTGACCCGTCATTTTCATTTGTGAAGGACAAAGTTGCCAGCTTGCACATCTATGCAATCTGTAGTCAACTTATTCTCACAGTTAAATGTATAATTTGAAGATTCTTTCTTTTGAAGAATTGCATGTTATGTTAAAATTACAGTCCACATGTCACTCTTGATTTACGTTCTCTTGTTGCACCGTAATCTGATTCGTGAATGATGAGATGCAATCGAATTATACGAATAAAGAAAAGTTCTTCATTTTTCTTTGTCATTTCCGTGTTAAATTCATTTTGAGTTGTAAACAAAACTTGAAATAAAGCGATTTTGTAATGAAATTGAGAGTCCAGATCAATCAAGTGTACTTGTATTTTGCATTAGGGATTATAAGAGACTTCAAACGTGACAAAATGGCGGATGGTTCATCTATTTAAACAATCAATCTTATTGGCTGCTAAGAACAATCATGTGACTAAGCTTGTAGCTCGTGCTGTATCAGTTTCATTTTATGTCTCCTTCATTTATATTTTCTTCTTATTGCGTTGAAAAATTCCATTTCACCTTTTAGCACTGAACGGTCCAATTCTTCACTATACCAGAGGGATAACTTAAAAAGTCCGCACATTTTTCAACAAAACCCACCTTGATCTTTCAATTTCATTCAATGGATCTTCCTCCCTCCTTTATGTCTTTTTTCTCTCACTGACAACATTTACTTACTCTTTTTCTATAATAAGTGAAGAAAATGTATTAAAAATATTCTGCCACGTGATACATATGCATGATTGGATTGCAAACCGTCACTCGCCACTCATCAACAGATGAGAATTCAAAAGGTATTGTCACAAAACAAAGTTATCAGCTTATCACCATCCTTTTCACCTCTATTACATATCCATGACAGGCATGTACACGTTGAAGTTTCAGTTTTGAATTTCAAATTTTCAATATTACCATCATTTCACCCCTTTTGCCTTTTCTCCCACTACCAAACATCTCACCACTAAAAGAATCTAAAGAAATCTGACAAGTTTGGCGTTTCAACATCACACCTCGAGGCACTGACAATTCTGACCCCTTCTAGTACAGGTCAGTGGAGGCTGCCAGCCACTGAGGATATCATATAAATCACAGGGGATGAGATGAGGCACACCAGCTTATCTCGTTGCAAGTTTCAAACTTGTGCCGACCAGATAATAAGGAAGCCACTTCTGAGATCATCTAACATCATCCTCTTGAGAAATAAAGGACACAACTCCACACTTTACTTTTATTCTCAAGACATTTGTCTTGAAAAATTTCACTAATCTAATCCTTGTAAACAACTAAAAATCGCCATTTCTTTTTTATACCACTGTTACGCTATTTTAATAAAGTTAATTCCAACTGTTTCTCATTATATACCCTATTACTTTTTTATGTTTAAGTTAGGTTCACATTTGTGTTCACATTAGATTTAACAAAATGTACCATAGGCACAATTTAAAGGTAAGTTTGAGCAGCCATAAATCAACTAATCAGGAGAAAGTTATGGAGCATTATCCATAGGTGTACGATCACAGCAGTTGCTGACAATGGATAAGCACAAGATTTTCATAGTTCTTATCAACTTGTACATTTTTCGTAAATTTGCGGACCTTGTGATGCTCCCATTAAAGTATAGCCTTAGTAGTTGCTGGCAACGTATTTCTTTCTTTCTTAAATAATATATTCCGCATTTTATTTCAACTTGTGCTCTTTTTTTTGTAAATTTTCCATCTGCCTTGCATTTCCAGTGAATTTAATTAAACCACACAGCAAAGGAAAAGAAAGAAGAAGACGGGGAAAAAAATCATTTCACATCAAACTTATTTTCCCTTAAAGAAACGAAGAAATATTTCACATTTTGACCCTTCCTTCATCCTTTTAGGTTATTAGGATATTCACACATTCGATTACGTTCGATTCCTTTCGTTCAACGTTGGAAAACGAAGGCTAATCTGATTTTTCACGCCTCCATTCCATATTCCCATAACCCTTGGGGAACAAGTGGTAGAGATAGAGATTTCTTTTTCTTTTTTCTTCTGCCATTTTACTATTCAGTTGGCGTTTCTTCTTTCTCTGGCTCGCCCCTGGGCCATTCACCCTTCGATGAATCTTCTCCCTCAAAACCACAAGGGATTCTCAAGATTTGACGTCACTCGATTTTTTTCTTTTAATATTAAAGAGGTAACCGTATGTTAAATGTAGGAGGCTAAGGTGTAGTTTAGAAATCACTTACACCAAATTGGTCATTCTTAATACATCACCCTTATCATATTTACATCGCATTTCAAGTTGATTTTCAAAAAATTCAGTTAGAAAGTTGAAGCAAAGGTGAAATATTAAGATATCATTTCCTTCAAGTGAACGCAGTTTATTAATGAGTTTGCACAGTGGGGTTTTTGACTCATCATATTGTATACAACTGCTTATGATTTAAATGTTGAACAGTAATTGCCTTTAGTTAAATTACGCTTGATTAAGTCGACCAATCCAGTGAAAAAGGCAAGTTCTGTAAATGATGTCATCCAAATAAAGTAATGGCGGATTGCGAATATTTAAAGAATTGAATCCAATTGCTTTTACATGGTGAATGCAAACTAGTCATTGTGTGTTCTCCATGTTTTAAGTCTCGCAAAATCACGCTATCACGAGATAAAGTGTTCAACTCTGATTAGACATAGCCAGGCTTGACGTAGCTGCACTTTCATGTTCAGTAGGCCTAATTTTGTACCACAAATGGATTGCAACACTTTCATTAAATTGCAATAGGTGTGAACACAAATGTGAACCCACCTTAAGAATTATTGCATTTTAATTGGTTAATATACAGTTTGTGATTGTCGAAACTCTTTCGTACTTCAAGAATTACAGATAATATTCTCCTACCAAGTATGCACCATCTCTTTAAACAATTTTAACACCACTAAGACTGACTCACAATGTTTGTATCTTGGTACACAGACTTTAACAACAGGATTACTACCGCCCTACACTAAGATAAGTTTAGAAGCTTCAATGGTTCATCAATAAATAAACAGTTTGTAATCTTTGTTTCGCAGCTTTTGACCTTTAGTGTCACTTCCTGAATTAAGTGCCGTTCCTCCCACACCACCTTACCTTAAATTTTTAAAATATCTCTCCTTTTCTCCTCGAAATTTTCCTTAGTATTCTCCTGGGGCAAACCACACTCAAGAGGATTAAAAAAAACCAAGACTTTGAAAAATGATGTAACAACATTCGCACATTTGATGCCCGAACGTGCTTGTGATAAGCACTAAACATGGCGGCTGTATACTCATGATAAACACGCATGCCCAATTCAATCGTCTAATAGATAATTTCAAGCGATACGAATAACAAAAAAATCTCCCCTTAAAATACAAAAAAAAAAAAAAAAAAAAAAATCGATATTACATTATTCGGTTTCTTCATTCAAATCGCTTCACCAATACTTACAGTAATCTTCCGGTGGTTCCAAATCAATTTTCGGTTACCGCGCTTTAAAAAATTGATGAACGCATCTGAATTGAATTACTATGTAAATCTGTGGCTTCCAATTGCATCTCTACTCCCATCCCAACCAATTCCAAATTAAAATAATCAATATTCAATGAACTACCAACTTCGATACATTAATGTGATTCACGTATAAATATCAAATCGATTTCACTTAATGTACAGTAATGTGGAGAATTTAAAGCGAAAGCTGCAACCGACTTGTTTACGTTCTTGTTTTTAAACCCAAACTCGTGTGTTGATGGGGATCCTTTACACCTTCTAAAGTCAATATTTTGTTCCTGAAGGTCTTGGATAGTTTTGCTGTGCTCGAAATTCTCATTAGATTGGCACCAGAGCCGCCATGTTTATTTAAGAGCTTTTGACCACATCTGGGCTTATAATTCCGGTTTTTAGAATGACACTACTTGGCCAAATTGTTCGTTCTGAACTTTACACAGAATGGAATGTTGTTCTATATTAAGAAACAACAAAATGTTGGGCAATAATAATTTCAAAATATTATTTATTACTACCACTATATACTATTCAGTGGTAGTGCAACTTTAATTCCTGCTATCTGGGATAAAATGCCAATGACTTTACCTTAGAACAAGTGATCACGCAAAGCAACTCAGATGTAAAAAAGTTTAACATTAAGATGTCGAATTATAAAATATAAAAATATCCCTAATGTAGTGGACCAAGAAGCAACCAAGCACTGACGTAATTTCTATTTGGCCCAATTGATTCGTTACTAGTCAAAGAATATCAAAGCTCATGAAAGCTTCTGTATAAGTTAAGATCTAATAATACCCAGACCAGCAAGATTTACCGGTACGTATTAGTCGCTCATTCACATTACTATCCCATGTTGCCTACTTTTTTTGCATTACGCACATGTTCTTAATTCTACACTATTATATAAATGAAAAAATAATATTTACCGTATGTACGCATTTCATGCTGGGATTGATAAAGTCCAATCCTCTGTCCCCGTTTCCACTGAAGCAATGTTGAATGTTCTTCGTAAACTGTCTATGGATTGCCCTCAACGAATAGACGCACAATGCGGATCGTGCACTGGCTCTATCATACACATCACTGTCGTTCTTGCTTTGAGAAAAGACTGCATACAGCACATCATCTTGTGCCGAGATCCCCAAATCGTTGGCTAACTCTGAACCCGGGTTTCCTAAAAAGGCAGCCTGGACCAAGTTATAGTCCACGTTATCGGATCGGCATTCGATCGGGATCTCGGTGTACGAGTAGTAATCTGGATCCTTGTGACAGATTCGAATCAATTTTGACATGAACGGATACTGGTTCTCTATCGACCGCTTTTGAGTCGTAAGAAAATAACTGAAACCTCGCGAAGAAAACCCGTAGATGTAGTTTATTGGGTAGCGTTCTCTGGCTAACGTGTTCACCAGTATCCTCGTCGCTGTCGTCACCGAAGCCGCTGCTATAGACAGCATCTTACCCGGCTCCAGACTTCGGCTGCATACTGCCGGAACGTCCGTTCTGTATGGACCGTTACCGGTGTAGCTGACACCCACATAAAGTACGTGTGATGTCGGTGGGTTAGGTGGACCTGGAGCAATGAAAGCGACCGTAGTGGCAGTTCCGTTGTTGGCGGCCACTGGTTCGTTCACTACGGGGTCTGTGTAGGAGATGTTGTTCAACTTACGGATGACGCAAAGTCCTTGGAATAAACTTCCGCACGTAATGAGCCGGCCTTGCATGTAATCTATGACGAGTACTTTGTTGACATTGTCCGTTAGTCTAGTGATTATAGTTGGACAGTCACGTGTTACGGGGCAGTCTGGACTGTCCTCCTTTGGTCCCGTCTGTTCGGCCACTTCCAGTTGAAGGTTTGGCAGAAGTTGGTAGATCCAATTAACCGCTCCGATGAACACTCTGCCTGAATGGCGGTCGATAGTCAACCGATTGAATTTGCTCGTTTCCGCCTCTGATCTTGTAAAGTTGACTACGGATGCAGTCACCTGATGCACTGTAGTCACCAACAAGAACATGACGATGACTGCGCACGGTGTTAAGAAACAACGCCGTCTTTTTTCTCGTTTCTTCATTTTTCTTTTCGATTAAAAATATTGCACTACCAACTTATATCTGCAAATAAACAAAATTAAAATTATTAAACGTTAATAATTAATACATTAGAAATATTTTTGTTAGTATTAATGTTGTAAATGGTCAATGTGTCTCGATATTCTGCTGACCCAAATATAAAATTTCATGTGTTTTTGAATTATTTGTTTCCACAAACCACGTATGAAAGTTAATAAGCTTTCGAATAGCTTCGAAATGTGAAATTTGTGTCTTTAAAACGACATAAAACACCACAATTCAAATTTTAAATCCGGTCGGAGCGGTAATTTTACCTTACTAAGAGGCTCGACATTATTTCCGATAAATTAAAATACTTTAACATCAATGAAATGTCATAACGATACATACATTTTTAACTCAAAAGACGACATGTACCAGCTCTGTAATGAGTACTACGACCACTCACCTAACCTGGCAGTCGCCATTTGCAAAATGTAATTCTAAATAATGTCATCAGATGGCGAGGGAAAGATTGACCCAAACAAAAATATTTGCCCATCTAAAACTCGAGTTCTCTAGATTCTCACTCAAACTATTTAACATTTCTATCTCTTAACAAATAAACTCTGTGAAAATCTGAGCTTAAAGTGTAAATCCACTAATGAAAACGAGGTGTGATTCACTTTTATTCAGTGAGGCGCATCAACTCGAGTGACACTAGTCAATGTGGACAAGCATCAGTTTGTGCCATTAACACAACCTAGTGAGGATTAACTAGAGATTAAACACGAAGCTTAACACTAGAAAATAACAAGTAACAACGAGAGCACACTTGAACCACACTCCATATTTGACAATGACTCAGGATTTAAACTACATAGACCCAAATGTAACTCAATCTCTATCCCAAGATTAAGACAAGAAAGATGAGAGCAGAAAATGCATCTCCTTCTGCCTCAATTGGCTTCAAATTTCTGTAAAGCAGCAAAAATCCCAGAGGATTTCACATTTATAAAATTACTCACTCACTTGCCAATTAGTTAAGAAGCCTCTTTACACGTCTAAGAAAGGCATCGTCTTACCTACTAACTCTGTAATTAGAGAAGTACGGCCCACTTGGAATTTTTAGAGATAAGAAAAAAATATTTTTCGGTCAATTATCGATCGAAAAGGGAGGCAAACATTTTTAAATAACACTCCTTTGCGTAATTTTACATATCGTTAAGTTTTAAATGCCGCTTTTCTAATCACGTTAAACTTTATTGCTGTGTATAATTATTAAATCAAATTATAATTTCAATGGCTAATAAATGAGAAATTTGTAAAAGAGATCACGGCCCTATAATGCCAAAACTTTGAAGGGAAACAACTGGTTAAGACCTCTTTTATTATTAAATTTCTGTTAAGATTAGAATCTACAAAGTTTATGATTTATTCGTTATTAATTCAATAGCAAAATTAAAAACCTTTACCTTACAAAAAGCAATAATATCATTTCATTTTTGGTTATTTTTTATTGCCTTTAGCCATCTAAATAATTTCCCATACATACACAGAAAAAAAAAAAAAGATTGAATTAATCTAGTTTGGCTCCTCCCTGTGGGTGAATTGTGAATCAACACAACAAGACACTAATTAATTATTACAAAAAATGAAAAAATCATTCATCTACTTGATAAAAGAGGGAGTGTGGATAGAGGAAGGAAATCACGTGTTTTGATTGTTAGAAAACAAAACAAGGCTAAAGGGGTTTACCCACAATTCCCAGTGCAATAAATGAAAAGGGACAGAATTTATCTTCTGGTATCTAATGAAAGATGTAGGCTTCCAATCACAGTTGGCCATCTTGTATTGGGCAACACTGATTGCACTTTGCTTTCCACCATCTTTTCCCACAAACTGTTAATTGTGTTGTTCATGTAACAGCTGTTAGTTCATCTTGTACCTGACCTCTAGTGGTGATTGGGTTGAGACCGAGTTGAAAGGCTGAGCCCCCACGACAAGCATTTAAAACAGGTTAACGCACCTATTCACCAATAAATTGCTACACAATTTTCACTCAAAAATTCAAAAGAGCCAAACCACTTTAAAAAATAAATAAATAAAACGTTTCACCGGAAATGGCCTTTCGCCATTCAATTTTTTTTTAAAAAGGCGACACCTGTTGGTCGTGAGTAAAAAGAAGACAATTTGGTTTTTCTCCATCTGCACACAGAATATTGATTAGCGAATTATCAAGCCGCTTCCGCCTCTTTGGCGCCCCCTACCGACGAACAAAGTCAACGACCGGCGCATGCGCACAAACAAGGAACCCCCATCTTAACCCTCCCTTTGGGAGTAACCTTAGAAAAACAGGAGAGACGTTTCATCTTAATGCACCTGAATTGCGCAGAGAAGCGCAACTAACACTACTCAGAGAAATTTCAAAACTTCCAATCATCTTCAATCAAAAATATATTTTTCCTTTTCTGTTTATTTTATATTTTAAATTCCTCTCTAATAATCATCAGTATAAAAGAAAAAAAATACTTTCTCTTGGGTCTTGTCATCATCAACATAAAAGGAATATTACACGCGATAAAACACCTCTTACCACATCACATACACACACGTGATGCCAATTTCGTTCTTTTTCAACTTTCTCCCGTGCAATTTACCCAAAAAGATTTCTCCAACGCAAAACGAGAGAAATTCCTAACATACCACGCACTCAAAATATTCTTGCATACGCCTTTTCTTAAAACCATTTCAGACGGCCAACAGAATTTTCTATTCCCCAATAAAAAGATATCAAAGAAAACCTTAATGGATGTAGATTTATTACCTTATAGCAAAGTAATTATTACCGTTTGTTTTTATTGCTGATCGTTATTGCTTCTTTAACTGAGCACTTATAATTGAAGTGATAGAATGTCTAAGTCTATTGTTAGTTCCAAATAGTTCTGAACAGATCGAAAAGTATTTTTACTTAACCATTTTTATTAAAGTTGAAGTTGCTGTTCCGCCATAGCTCAAAAATTTCTATAATTGAAGAATTAACACCTAACACTTCCAATTGACAACCAAGCTATTCTGAACGAATTATTCCTATTGAAAACTTATATAATCACACAATAACTAATTTTTTCCAACAATTGTTCTAACCCAATGCCAAAAGTCTTAAATTAGCCGTTCAAATTGAGTCATTCTAAAAAAAAACCCTAATGATAGCAGGTTTATTGCCTACCAAGTGATTATTACCATTATTTTTTTTCCTTATTATTGATCGTCAATGCCCCCATTGACGTGGACATCAAAAAAATATTCCTCCCTATACAATTCCATTAAATATCAATAGATTTAGGGGTCATGAGTAAGTACGAGGGATGACATCAGCTCCTTTATAAACCCGCAAAAATGTCGCACCAAAACTCTCTCTCACCCTCTTGTTTGATCTTCCCCTACGATAATCAAGTAGAAAAATATTTATTGGTGACTCATGAAGGGGTCATCTACAATACATCACCTGGGGAATTGAATATTAAATTCGAAATGTAACGACATTGAGGTTGAGGATTGGGGGAAGAAAAAAAAATCGTATTAAGGGAAATGAATGATGTACATATGACAAGTTTCTCTCATTCTCACTTGAGGTCTCTGTCTGCACGTTATTGATGCCATAAATTCAGAATGACCACAATACAAGATGAGTGGCCAATGCTATCAAAAAATATATATAGCTGGGATGTCAGGACCGTGTCTAATTCGCGATTTATTGCCGTTTCAGTTGGGATACTTTCTAAATTTGGCAATACGTCATTTAATAATTGGTAGGCCTTGTAGTATAAAAGTGTAAAAGTGGCTGCGTATTAATAAAAACTCTATTTTAATGATTTACATTTTTCTTGACGTTCATTTATCAAAAGATCGCTTTAATTTCTCACAAACTAAATTACCCAAGAAACCGTTTCTGCAGAAATTCCAAAATCTGATTGTCTTATGCATTTTTAAAATCACTCATTTTTTTCTTCTTTTAAATTGCCAAGGCCCATGCACATGACAGAAATTTGACGGGCCGATTTCATGCATGACCAAGTGCTAAGACGAAGGGACTTGTAGCTGTTGTTTACAAATTAGATTTGCACTGCACGACTCCCTCTCTTGTCGACTTGGAAAAGAAATTTGCTCATGACTGATTGAACTTAATCGACTTGTTTTTCCCTACAGCCCCGGACTAAAAAACAGTGTGAAGATCAATTTCTTGTATGGATTTTGTCACTCTCTACTTCTCACTAGAACGTTTTACCCAGAAAATGTTTTCCAAGGTCTTACAACTGTAACCACTTCTTAACTTTGCGATAAGTAATTAGTTTTTTGTTTGCGTGTTGCGTGCGACAATGAGAATTAACACAACACTAGCCACTAGTGACGTATATGCTTCATTTCCTTTTCTTTTAACTAATTTTAACCCATCCCTTTATAATTTCTATTGTTGAGAGTATCAACTCCTTTTTACATAATTGATGAAGGGGGAGAGTAGCATCAAATTTGCATACATTTTTACTTTGACAAAGCATAACAAAAAAAATCCACACACCAGTCACTTTTATTTATACTTTTCTTTTTGAAAAAACTCGAGAAACAAGTCAGCACAAATCGATTGGGTCGTGCAGAAAACAAAATTAAAATCAAATTCAAATTCAATTTTTTTTTCCTGGAAATTTAGAAAAGGGGGTTTGGGGATAAAAAATGTGAAATGGTGTGCCAAATGTGGCAACTTAGAAGTTTAAGCCGCAATATTTTGCTTCCTACTCAATTTTGCCAGCTCATTTGCTTCATTGAGCTATGTGGTTTACATTTTGCACTTGCTTATGCCTTCCATTTCCTTCCTGTGTTCGCCAATGCATGAATGAAAAATTGTAGCGCTACATAGTGAGGCATACTCAGCGCCATACATTTGCAGTGTGGTGTATTGCATAGCGTGGGGCTATTAAAGTGATTTACTAAGTCCATTCTAGTCTGGAAACTAAGGACTGGAGGGTGTGAGTAGTGACAGCACAGCGCTGCGCTTATCCTCAAGACTGATGGTTGGTCGTGAGAAGCAGGAGGAGAAGTAAGGAAATGTCCACTACATTTCCCTTTTCCTTGACTAAAAAAATATTCAATTGAATTATTTTTTTCCTCTTTATAAATTCATTCATTGATTTTACACGTTGTAATTAGATTGCTTTTTTTAAAAGTTCTTGTAATTAAAAGGTGGTAATTGATTTTTTTTATTTTTTGTTATTTGTGTCATTGGAAGTTGGAAGTAATGGATTTTTTTTTCATATGTAAGTTTTCTAGACTAATTCATTTAACCTATGTGCAACCTGGTGCAAATTGAGCAGGATGTTCCCGCGAATATGGATTTCTTTTTAACATGTGTGTCTCGATTACGGTGCATTGCGCAGATAGAAAAATGGTGGAATGGAAGTCGAGATTTGTGTGCCTTTGTGTGATTAGTCGAACAAAAATACGTAGATGGGTATTATTTAGTTTGAAGTAGTTTCTAATTGAACACTTAATCGTTAATTGTAACTCTTTTAGATGTAATTGGATTCTTCTAATAGTTTAAAGAGATCCAAACAGTCCAGACTAAACCATTGATATCCTGAAACACGAAGAGCTGTGAAAGTGAGTGTTTGTTGGTTTCCTAGTCACATAGGTATTCCCAATCGCCTATTCACATTTCATCGTCCAACGTGTCAAACGTTCTTCTACCATTACACAATAAACTGGTCAGTGCTACACATCTTATATCCAATATGAAGTCTTCCAATCTAAAAACTTTAAAAAAAAAGTTTCTAAAATCACTTCAAGTCTTTGAGTGGAGTAAAATCCACTTCAAACCTGCCAACTCTAAACCCCCTTGTTTCAAGTATACAAATAAAAATAAAAAAAACCCACCCCATCAAAACTATCAAAATCCCTTCACTTAAACCAAACCGGAAATCTTCTTCCAGACTAAACACCACCACCAAAAAAACCCCAACTTCCAATCTCACTCAACCCTAACCCCTTGCAAAACCCCCTTTAAAGAAAAAACCCTGCACCTTGCTTAGTTTTGACTTTTCCCCAGTGACATTTCCTCACGTTTTTACCTTCCAAAACAACAACATGGAGGAAAAGGGAAAAAAGAAAAAAAAAAAAAACCGAGACTGGCAATCGAGACGTGCCTTTACCTCGCATGATTCCGTCACGTTCCTCGAGGGGGACAAGTAATGAAAGAAAAACAAAAGAGCAACGCATCCAAGCCAACCAATCAGGCATCACTCCAACAAAGCTCAAGAAACACCCTAAGGAATGGGTAGAGATGAAATAAGTAACTTGCACCCAAACATAGCCCTTCGTTTATATTAGTTTAATATTGGAGAAAGAAATAAAGAAACAATACAAATGGTGGAAAACTCAACCGCTGGAACCGGTTTTTAATTTATGGATGTGCACATCATTCATGTTTCCACACTTAACCCATTTCCCGTAATTTATTTTCGCTTACGAATTCGCTAATAACATTAACAGTTGAAATTCCCATTCATTACATTAACAGACCCGATTTCCCCTTCTTAAAAGTGTAACATTTTTTTTTTATTATTCCGGTAATTAATCAAACCAGGAAATCAATTTTTATAATTTACAACATCGGTGAAATTCCTAAATAATTTGGCTGTTCCAATTCCAAAAGAAATAAATAAAAAAGAGAGACATCCATCTTGTAAAAGAACTAAGTATCTTACGTCTTCTCCCAGCCATAAAATGACAATTTGACATTGCAGCTCAGTCTGCTGTTTTCCCCGTTAGAGGGAGAGGGAAGCCAAGATGGCTACAACTTTTCTATTTTACAGCATTTTCTCCAATCATACAACTCCGAGCCAATAAAGTGAGTTTGGGTGCCACTGAGGATTCAAATCCATGGGCTGGTACCAAACTCCCCCTAAATGCCCCGCGTCACCTAGTGGTGGTTGAATGAAATATTAGGTAGTGACACGCAGACAGAAAAAAAGAAATAAAGAGAACTTTTCTTTAACTTTCTACATCTAAAAAATAATCTTTTTAGTGAGTTATCATTGGTCATTCCAATTCTAAGTTTACTATACTAGTACTGGGTCTTCAATATTTAACAAAGATGTGAACGACAAATTCAATAAAAATTCTGGCATAGCAAAATGTAAATAAAACTTCGAGAAATAATTTATTACCTTAAAAAAAAATTATTGCTGAATAATGAAACTCTTTTAACCCTTCTAATCCTTATTGAATAACTGAGGAGAAAAAATTAGAAAAAAAATGGAGCAAGATTTAATCCAATTGAAATCAAAAATCCACCTTTTGACATCACACACAAAAGATTTCATATTAGAGATTAAAAGAGAGAGATGTTGGAGGGGGGGGGGATCACAACCTGAATTATGATGTCACCCTTTATTAACAATGAATTGGGATAAGCCTTTCAATGTAGTTAGGATAAAAGGGAGTAAATAATAAATGAAAAAAAAGAGCAGATGGTCAAAACAAGTAAGAATGGGGGTGTACTACATACAACACAAAGCCGGAAATAAACTACTACTGCGCATACTCTGATTTTAACTGAATCAATAGAGGGAATAATGTAAAATAAAAATTTCGGCTAAATTTAATTCTCCACCTGCACAAAACTCCTTAACTTGTTCACTCAACTTAAAAATACAACACCGAATGCACTACTAGTTTCCCCTCAATTTCCGTGAGGCACTCTACTCATCACCCAGCAAACCTCTTTTCCTAACTTCCGGTTGGCTTCCTCGTATAACTGGATTTCCCCCAGGACTTTTCTTCTTTTTTTTTTTCTCCCTTCTTCCCTCCCGCCTTCACCGTCCAACTGTCAATGTGAAACATAATGCATGCAAATTTTCCCTGGATGAGTTCGGTAGGGGGTTGGATGCCGAGAGGACAATGCCGCTTGTCATAAACTGTCAATTTTTCAACATTTTTTTTCTATATGTATATTTAAAGGTGGATAATAGAAGTGCAGATAAGTCTACTTTTATTATTGTAGATGTTTTCAATGCAAAAAAATCTTGCTATTACTTGTAATTGTAAATAACAAAGGGAACTTGTAGTTTCTATCTTAAAGTGACGTCATAACTTTTTAAAACCTGATTTTAAACGATTTGTGGAACATCGTTGAAACTATTTTTTCTTTACTTAATTCCCATAAGGAATTTAACACTAAAATGTACACTACACTTTGGTTTTCTTAAACATTTCATGTGTGTAAAGTTTTCTGTGCAGTCAAAGTTGTTTATTGATAAACACCCAATTACAAACTCCATCAATCCTGAGCCTTGACACAAAAAATTTCTTATCTGTTCCTTGAGGCAACTAAAAACTTGGATATTCTAAACAAATTATACAAACATAAAATTTTTTATTTCCTAAAAAGAAAAAATTGAAAAAAAAAAAAAACCGAGGGGAAAGAAGAATATTCAATTTAGTCTTGCTTTTTCTGTCAAAAACAGCCCAATTCCCAATCCAGCCTGAAGGTGCGCACGAGTTAATTTCAAAATACCCTTTTCCCCTTCCCCAATCTCTATTTTCTAGCCTTGCAGCCATTATTCTTTTATTTTGTCACCTTATTTCCAAACATAATTGCATTTTTAATTTTTAATCAAATCACCCATTCAATACAGGTCGTTGAATCATGTTGTTATTCACACATTCATCTCACCTTGACAATTTCTTTAAAAAGTAAATTGAAAAAAAATCTAAATCAGCTGGCAGTCAATTAACCCTTCAATGACGTATAAAAAAGATAAATCAACATGGAAAAAGCAATTTACACGGCCATAAGCCACTCCCACCTCTTGATAACATTGTTTTGTCATTAAAAACAAATTTGTAATACAAATATGTTTATAATACAAAGTTGGTAATGTTTGTTTTGTGTTTATGCATGAGGAACCCATTTCATGATACACATTAAACACTCGAAAAACGCGTCTTCTTACGACGGAGTTAGGAATCAAGTAGGCATTAAAATTTGTTTGCACTGCTAACAAAACGCCATTAAAGTCTGAAAACAGGCCTTATTATTTTTCTTGCCGCCATTACAGCCAGAAATCTACTTTAAATCTACTATAGTAGATGAAGGTAAAGCTGATCCGAGTACATCAAAATAAGAGATATTTGTAATTTGGTTGCATTAAAGTGGCTGTAAACCGGAAATGACGTCATAACTATGTAAAATCAAGATTGCTTTGGGGATGTGCAGTGTCACGTGTAAATGATGTTTAATCGCTGGCTAAATTGGTTTTAGGAGCTGGAAGTGACGTCAAAAGTCTGAGAATTCGAGTCTTAATGTTGTGACTAAAAACTTAGAAATTGCTATATTTGGAATTATTTTTGCTGCTGTATTTTTAAATTGGGTTTAAAGGTTTAATCAATAAAATGTGACGTCATAATTTTATAAACATAAGTTTTACAGCTGTAACTATACTGAAAATATTAAACCGACTTTTAAAAGTCAATTTAAAGCTTGTATTAAAGGATTGTTACACCCGGAAATGACATAACAGTAACAAATAAAGTTTACTTGACAGCAAACATTAGACACAGTAAGTGATGCAATAAATACACAAACTACCAGCACAAAGGAACTGACTCTTATTGACTGTTACCAAACATGAACCGGAAATGGCGCACCATCAACCCCAAACTAAACAACCAATACGAAAAACCCACTAAGTGACGTCACAACTACTCACAACCCATTGAAAAACCAAATAAAATTCCAATTCAACACAATGAAACTAAAAAAACCCAAACCCTACACCGCCATTTTACACGCCCTTCCTGCCATTCCTTCAAATCCCCTTTAATCCCCTCTCACCTACAACTCTCTTTTTTACACCCCAACGACAACCATCTTCCCCCTCTTTTTCTTTAAGTGAAATACACTTCCAAAAATGCCTACAGCTGGCGAACAACATCGTTGAGAGGGCACAATCCGTCCCATGGCGCAGCTAATTTTCCATCTCATTACAAACAACTTTTATTTTTTCCCCATCCACTTCTCTTTCCTTATTTCCCTCTCATCTTTGGAAATCACAATTTACATCGTTCAAGAAAGAAAACAGTTTTAAAGAAAGAAAAAAAACACTCTTCTTTTTCTCTCTCGGCTATGAACATGTCTTCATTTTTTCCACGCTCTCGCGAGTCTTCTGATTAGGGCTAATCACCTCTCTTGATGTCAAGTATTTTAAAATGAAAAAAAATTTAAAACAAGCAGATGATGACGAACGGCAACAAATGACAACGAAATAATTGAGTAGAGAGAAAAAGATGCAATCACAAAGGAGAGGTGGGAATAAACCTTTCTTTTTTTTAAAAAAAAAAAAAAAACATACAAAACTTTTTCGATAAAAAAAATTTAATAATGTAAAAATTTCCAAAGAAGCGGAAAAAATGATAAAAGAAAACGAAAACTTTCCATTTTTTTTTTTTCCAGGCTTAAATTCCAAACATGTATACTATGGAATTTTTTTTTTTTTTACTAGAGTCCTCTTCCTTCCACCACGTTGGTACAAAAGGGAATTGCGAGAGTAGACGCACAAGTTGGCTGCGGCACCAAAACACGAGTGGAATACGTGAACACTCACTATATATTGGCCACAGGTCATTTCAAGTGGTCTGTGTATTGATGATCATTTGAGCAGAAAAAACTCGCAACCCCCCAACAAATTACATAACTCTGAAAAATATTTCTTCAATTTTCACATCAACATTTTTCCACTTGAAAAAACTTGATTCTAATATTTATTATGAATCACCAACTTATAAGCTGATATAAAGAGGAAAAATTTTCCAATATGAGGCAACAACCTGGCATTTCATTCTCTTTCCCATGATAAGTAACCATAATCCACGACCTCTTTTATTAATTCCTCATTACCTCCCTGGCTTATTATTAGATGAAAATCCTTTGTCTTGCAACCTACTCAAGATGGCGCTACGTTCAATCCCAACTTGTTATTGGAATGAATTTTTCTTTTATATGATTGTCATGGTAGCTCCTGCCTATGAAGTGATTTGGTTGCTAGTCATTTCAGATTTTTATTTGCTCAAACTTTGTAACTGATGAAGAGCGGATTTGACTGCATAAAGTGAAATAACTTTTTGAATTTTTAATTAGGCTTAACGGACGCCTCTTATTTTTTATTTAAAGTAGGAAAAGAAGAGAGTTTTCTGACACTTCATTTCTTAAATCCACACTTAAATATTAATGTTGTGTCAGCGTGTTATCTTCAAACTTATTATACCACTCAAGGGATAATTGAATATTTCAACTATAATTTCCTACCAAACCTGACAACATCAATTTTAAAAGTTCCTACAAATTTTTTTTTCTTCCTCCCCCATCTCTCGTTTACTTATACGGAATCAACGCGAGAGGGAGTCGGATGGGTGAGTGGGTGGGTAGGCAAAAGCTAATTATGCAAGATTTCAATTAGGGCTTGCTCTTTTCTCTGTCTTCTCAGATGAAGACATCTTAAAATGAAAATCCATTTCAAATGAACTGGAATTAAAAAGTAGAAAAAGCAAATTCCGAAAGTGTTCATTAATTCCACAAATTCAACTCTCAAAATAATGAATGTTAAATCAAGAACTTCTTCCATTTACTCTAATTCACCAATATATTATTCAAAACCCTTTTGTCCGTGACATTTTTAATATTTTTTTCAGTAATAGCACATTGAGAAATGAAACATTCTAACCATAGAAGCGTAAGCAGTGAGAACAATAAACCTAAAGCTACAGGAGACTGAGATAACATCAACATTTGACTGAAATTCAAGTCTTAATTGACAACATTTTTGCAAATTTTCAAGTAATGTTCTCTTGGTGTGTAAAAACGAGGTTTGCTACGAATAGCAAATCTCGCAACAACGTGATCTTTCGAGACTTGTGATTTTATGGAAACTCACAGCTGAATTATTGTGCAAGTAGTTGTATATTGGCAATGACATCATTGACAGAACCGATTTCAGTTCTGGAACTTGCTCTTTCCACTTGATTCATACACGTATCTCCACTCTTAACTCAAATGTGACTACTAATAGTTACATGTAGCATGAATATAAATGTCTACCGATCTTCAGGGTATTCACAAAAGGTGAAACTGCTAATAGAATTACAAATTCATTTCCTTCTAATTTTCCACACGAATTGCGCAAACTATACATTGCAAAGAAAAAAAAAATTCAATTATAACTCACCCCTGAAGAAGAAAAAGAAAAAACTCTTAATCCCTTATTACCATTTTTATATCTCCCTCCGATTAATCTTCACTCATATCAGAATAATTTCATCTCCATTCCTGATCCTCCATGTTATGTTTCAGCCCCTTTCTCACTACAATTCAATAACATTCCTGAGTCTTGAGCCCAAATTGCCCATCTGTCAAGACCAAGTGATCTTTTTCTTGAGGAATCCTTTTTTTTTTTTCTCTCTCTCTCTCTCTTCTCCTCTTCTCGTCTCTCCCTTCAGCTAAGTACTTTGTGATGGAATGTGGGAGGCCTTTGCTCCTTTATTATTATTCCTTGTTATAGCAACACAAGCGACTTAAAGTGGAATTTTCATCCAACAACCTTGTTTCCCACTATACAAAACACTTGAAAAACTCCTTCTTCCTCTTAAGACGAGACAATAATTCTTTGCAAACCTGTTTCAACCAAAATGGTTCCTCCACCCAAACAAGATGACTGACCTTGACATTAAACTGACCACTTCCTAGGTCAAGACCATTTACCAAAATAGTTTTCTCACAATCCTCCGCCTACTAGCATCTCTTTTCTTCAACGTATACAAATTGCGTAAAAGGGTTAACGACCCACCGCCAACCATTTCCATTAAATTTACAAAACTCCGGGGGAAAAGAATCTCGCAAACCCTTTCACCTCTCTAATTTGCCTTTCCTTCAACAGAGTGCGATACTCGGCCCTTTTGGAAAATTACTATTATTACTTGTATATAGAATTTCGTACGTAATAAAGGAAAAAAAAAATATTGTTAACAGGAAGTTGTAAATTGTGTAAATATTGCGTGATGGGTAAACCAACTCTGAAATTGGTTTTGGTGTGTTATCAATGGAATAAAAAATAAATAAAAATTTAATTTCAAAGGAAACGAACGAGTTTAACCTTAAAAAGGTAGCGGCTTTTTCGTCGTAGTTTTTTGGTTGGAAAAATTCGGGAAATGGACGCATAACTAACTGATAATTAAAACGAAATGTTGTTTTTCAAGTGGACTTATGGATGATTCATAATCTTTGCAGTTCTACACATCCCTTTATAGTCATTTTGTAGTTAATGGTGATCAGTGTGATAATATAAATTGAATTTATTTTAGTCATTTGATCACAAGTTGATCACGTAATGGACATTCTTGATGATATTAGCGAAGTTGCGTAGCGGCTTTTTCAGTTGCAATTAAAATAACGATTGTAAAAATTCGTAATGATGCGAGAATCGATGATTTTATAACATAAAATCAAGATTACAATCATGATTACAAAAAAAATGATCATTTTTTAATCATTTTATAGTCACTAGTGATCAAAAATTAACTTTAAAAAGTGATCACTTCATTATACTTTAGTCATTTGATCAGAGATAATCAGAAAATGGACTTTTCTGATCAAACAAACAGACCACATGATTAAAAAATGACCAAAAAGGGGTGAGTTATAATATTGCCAATAGCTACTAATTTGATTCTCAGCTTCAACGGTTTGTATTCCATCCACGTTGTCAATGCCAAAATCAAATTATAACTTTAAAAAAGTTGAAAAATGAACCGTACGGTTTTTATTTCGTACACAATGTGTTATTCAACTATTTTTCAAACTAAACCTTAATTATCAGGTTGGAATAAAATATCAAACAAGCAACTTCCTTGTCTTCGTACATGTCAACACCTTATTTCTTATTTAGGACACCAGACTTAAATAACCTGACAACTTTGACAAGTAGAGATAATTAGAATGAACACAACTTATGACCCTTTTCTCTTTTATTTCAAATCTTTAAAAAATAAAAGAAAAATTGCATCAAAACTTCCTTTTCTCAATTACTCCTTTTACCATCCTTCCAACCCTTGGAGAGTCCTCTGGAGTGAAATTTCATTAAAACATTGGCCCAATAAAGAAATCATTTCGTCTCCTGCCTTTTGAGACACATCAGCGCACTCATCAAAACCAACACGTGCAATTGGCCAAACTCACGACTCCTTTCAGACCCATTCTTTTCTTCTCACCTTTTTTTCTTTCTTAAAGTTCCCTCATTTTATTCCTTAACGCCATTCTTCAATTCTCTACTCCTGTCTCTTACCATTACACTCT
This sequence comes from Pachymerium ferrugineum, assembly GCA_034686365.1. NCBI lineage: Eukaryota > Metazoa > Arthropoda > Chilopoda > Geophilomorpha > Geophilidae > Pachymerium > Pachymerium ferrugineum. The sequence continues at coordinate 33,135 of JAQGAS010000175.1, read as the reverse complement.
CATCTACCTTCATTAAATCTTTTTGTTTGCACCTGTCACTGTAAATGAAGAGGGAGAAAACAACACGAAAATCTTTTATACACCACATTTCAGTAATGGAAACACAGTCACTGACCCCTAAAAGGTTAGCTAACCTTCGTTTGCAGCATCCCCTTGTGAATTACCATCTTTTATTATCTTTTTAAAGAATTTTTTTCTGAATTATTAACATTTTTTAAAAAAAACTTTACAGAAATGTAACTTTTTTAGTTGTATAAGTGAGATTTGTCAACCCGTTTCTCACCTTGACCTCCACTTCCGGCGCCCATCAGTGTGTAGAGGGCGTTGTCAGTATTGTACGTGACACCCTGGTGCCATCTTGACTTATGACTTGTTACTCATCCCCACGAGAGAAAACGACAACAAGAAAAATACAGGAAAAATGTACCGTGACAGTGTGAATGGGATGTGCTATAGAAAAAAAGAGAAAAATCAAGATGGGAGTCAAGTGGGGGCCAGAGAGAAATGTCAGTTATGATTTTTTTATTTTCCACTAAGAATCATACACAAAAGAAATGAATTTCTGCACAGTCTAGACAACTATATGTAATGAAATGAAAAGAGAAATTGCTCATTTGAATAAATTTTTTGGACAAATGCAATGCGGACACAATATAACCCAAAGGTACTACACATATTTCATTTAGTGATCAAACGATGTCCAATTGTTGTTCCAGATAATTATCGTTTGTTTACAGTTCCAGATACGTCGACAAAGAAAATGACCCGACATCTTGTCCGGTCCATAAAAGGTAAAAGAGAATGAATGAAAAACTAAACCAGGTTTATAGGTTCATAAGATTTCCTTTTCACTCAACTAAACACCTGTTCATCAACTCATCAATAATTCAACTATTAATCAACTGATTCTCTTAAAAAACCTAAACTTCACGTCAACTAATGCCAAAACACACAGAGAAACCCTCAAGTTACATCTCCACCTTTTACAAACAACAGCTTTAACCAGGAGCCAAATGTCACAAATTATACAAACATGACTTCAAAGTGCATTATGGGTAAATATTTTAAGGGTCAGTTTAAAATGACCTGAATTTTTCTACATTTTTTTCTCGCCCCAACCATCTGCTGCCAACATAACTTAATTACAAACGGCATGCTTGAAGGTCAAATAAAGTAGGGTGTTGCTCTTGTGGGTCCTCGATCTTCACCTGTCGTTAATTAGCCATTGTCGACCCCCTGCTTTCCCATCTTTACCTGAGACCACCCGCTACCAAGTTATACATGTCTCACTCCCCTGGTGATTCACGTTGGGAAATGGCGTTTGTTCACCTTTTTACGAAACTTTTATTACCTCCACTTATTTTCTTAATGAAATTGGCTACTTCAAATTGTCAGATATTAATATCCAAAGGCTTAATGTTTTTAAAACATGCGAGCAAAGTTGGGAGATTAGTTTAATCCTACTGCGCATGCATCAACGCATTGCTTTAGCAGAACAAACATGGCGGATATCGTCGATCTAAGTCGTTTATGTTAAACTTTAAATTCTTACTTGAGTTTTAATCTTATAAAATGTTATTAAAATGTTTAATTGAAAGATCTATGTTACTTTATACCAGTTGGTTTTTCAAAATGTGTTTCATGTTAATTATATTTGCAATTACTGTTTGCAGTTAGAGCCATCTGACTTTGAATTTTAGTAATTTGATACATTCCAGGAGTTTTATAACTGAAAAATTGTCATTGAATCTTGACTCCACTTGTTTATTAGTACAAGTTTTTTTTTTTTTAGTTTTACTATTTTTTCTTTGCAGTCAGTGGTCTCCTGTAGCAAAAATGTCTTAATTAGAAGATTTCATACACGACTTTAATTAAATTGGCTTCTCGAATTACTAGAGCACTGACTTGGGTGATTCATTTAACTGACTGCGCATGATCAACAAACATGGCGGATATTGTCGATCTAAGTCAATAATCTTAGAATCTTAAAACTGTTATAGAAGATGCTTTGTTTTAAGATAAATTTGGATCATATTTCTTACAATTCAACTTTTTAACAAAAATTCATTTTGATTAAAACATTCTGAATTACTAGGTTCTTTTACTATAAACTTCCTTATCCGTTACTCAGGCCAACCTCTCAAAAAGTTGCCTTTCCAACCCACTTGAAAAATTCCTCAAATTTTCACTCAATGAATTTTAATTATGATAATTAAAACTTTTGTCATATAAATTGACGAGGAAATGGGGTGATTATTTTCATTTTCCCTCTGCATACTTCTCTTCATGTTTGCCACTAGGGGTTGCAAGCAGGTATTAGTTGCCAAGAAAATGTGCTATAAATTACACGTCTCCTCATTCACTGGATGGACTTGGTCTCGCCTTCCATTTTCTTAATTGATTTTCGAGTGCGCTCTGTGTTTGTGTGTGTTGTTATTATCACTGTATCTCACTCAACACTTAAAGGGGTTGGCAGCATAAGTCTCAATCTCACAAATTTACACACGAAAAACACACAGGTTCCATCAGCTTTATAAAATTCATAAAAATTTCATAAGGGTTTATATATCAGTGATTTGTGCATTCTGTCAAAGTGGAGTGGGAAACCATTTTGTTGGGAGAGAAAGGAAAAAAAAAAATAAGTCAACAAAACTGATAGTGGACACATGTCACATTTCTGATTCCTTTTGCTAGACTATTCCACACACACAAAAAAAAAAAAAAAAGAATTTCAAAAGAGAAAAAAAAAAAATCTATTTTTTTCTTAAGGTGGAAGGCTTCTGAAATGGTGCAAACTTAAAAAATATTGGAGAAAAAGAAATTACAGATAAGGTGAAGGAAAAGGAGGGGGGGGAACAAGAATTTTTTTCTTTCTCTCTCTCTCATACACACACAGACTCCCCTTTTTCCCTCTTCTTTTTCTTTTTATTCTCCATTTTCTTCAGCCACATGGCTTTCATCTTTATCTACAATTTCCCGCCAAATTTTTTTTTCACATTTTATTCAACTCATAACATTTTCTTTGACTTAAATGATCCATTTAGATTTTTCCTTAGCCAATATTTCGGTCAGTAGTATAACACAGACTTAGGAATACGAGAAGGAGAAAAAAATTCCATTTAAAACTCAACTCCATTTAACCCAGAATTTCTTATTTTAAAAAAAAAAAAATGTTATCTAGAAATTGTTTTTTCATTTTCTTGATACTTATCAGTTTTCATACAGGAAATTCAATGGTCCTGCATTTTAATGTCTGTTTATAGTCCCCTCTAATGAAAATGTTCAATAAATTTGAAACATTCCTTTCTAATCTCCAGGCATCAGCTCAAATATTTTCCAATGTAAACATAATAACCCTTCAATCTATACACTCTTTTATTATTCATTCCCCAATACAAAACTAAGCCATCTAAAGTAAGGTACATTTAATAATAATGCTGTGTAACTAACAAAACATGACATTCACGTGATTACCTATTTATTACGGCTTCCCCTAAATTTATATCTACAGTTACTGTATACTTTATTCCATCAACTTTAGAATGATTAAAAAAAAATGTAATCTACAAAACCTGTTATAAACATAAACACACGTTCTAAAACTACTGCCAGTTATACGAAGCTGCAATTATACTCTTGGCAAAGATGAACAAGTACAATGAACCTGACCTAAAAACCACTTTATACAATAGAGTTAAAGGATTGAAGAGAAGCGAAAAAAATATAATCAAGTTTGTTTACACCCAAGTAGAGATTTCAACAGTGCACTTCCTCAACTTCTACCTCCTGACTTGACTTTTGAATAGAAACAGGTGATGTTATCTCTCACATTCTCAGAGATCATTGACACGATTCTCCCGAGGGGGCGCTCTATCTACAGGTGAACTCCATTATCACCTACACTCATTAACATATTTATTCACCATATTTTGTCGCCCAAGATGGCCGTCTACTTGATATTCAAACTTGCTCTTTTCTCTGTGGGACATCGTCGTAAAGAAATCAGGTTGACATAGAAAGGAGTGAAAAAAAAAGAGAGAGAAGGAAAGAGAAAAAAAATAAACGCTTCGAGTGGAAAAGATTTCGTGGACTTATTTAGAGAAAAAATAAGAGAGCTGAGCACGCCCCGTGAAAAACAAGTGCTGTAAAATTAAATCCTTTAGGGTTTCGGTTACAGGGGAAGGTTAAGTCCAAATTTGGTCAATAGATGAAGCGTTGGAAATGTTGCAGAATGGATATCTATGAAAACCAAAATGCCTTTTCAATGGGCACCAAAAATTAAGGAAGAAAAGACATAGGTAATACTTGAAAAATCATTTTGTTTAACAATAAATCTGACTGCCGAGTGTAAAACAAATATTATGAATCACATCAAATGTCTTTGTAATTGCCATGCCATAAGATATGGAAAAACCAATTGAAAAACACTTGGATGTATGACGTATACATGGAAATGGTTCATTTATATTGAATCAATAAGAACTCCAAAGTCACCGTTAATCACAGGTGGATATACCGATTATACTTAATGGAACAAATAAAGCATGTCCGACTTTCTACCTCCACGCAGTCCTCTCTGGGTTCTTCTTAGAGGTCTCTTGGCCTCCTTAGGAAAGCAAAATGAACGCTCTGGTTTAATTCTTTTTGGTTATTTAGTTTGGTTTTTACTGATTTTGGCTTTGTATTACCGTATTGTGCTGTGGCGTATGGCCCTGGCAGCCATTAGCAACATTAAGCCTCATGTCTTTCAGTACGTTGTTCAATATTTATTAGTCTATAGGGTACAAAGAATTTTTCAATGACATTGCTTTCAATGCAAATCAAAAAAATTTCCAAAGAAGTACCTCCCTCATTAGGTATAACATTTGAGGCATATCCAGAGCCAAATTAATTTCTGCTGTTGTATTTCGATTGGATATTTAACCATCTGTTGTCTTAGCAGATTACTTCAAACTCAAACCATTCAAGACCCAGTCACCTACATACAGACCCTTACCATTAATTATGCAGAAACTTGCTTAAACACTATCTTAAGTTCAGTCAGCAGTTGTTAAATTAGACGTCAACACATGTAGACACTTTTTTCGCGGCTTAGAGAGATGTCTATTACGTTAATCTCGTTTAAATCTCGTACACACATTTCACGTTGTGTACAAGATTAATTCAACGATACTCTTGTTGCATCCTGTTAGGAAGGAGGGGGCGATGAGAGTGAAAAACGATAACTTTATCTTCTTCCTTTGTCCATGAGAATGTAATCAAAGCTATCTACATAAAAAAAAATAACCTATCCAAGCAGAACAGTAAACATAATTAATACGTTATTGTTTCCAAAAGGAGATATTACACATTATTAATCAAGTAAATTGAGTTACATCCAACCAACATGGTGCTCAATTTCAACAATCTGTTCTAATAAACAAAAGCAAGATAACTGGGAAAAATGCCTAATCAATACATGAAGTATCAAGTGACAAAGTAATCAAAACTTTTTGGAAACCAAAATCCTCTAATTATTCCACCTCTTTTAAGAGCGTGGTAGACCCTCATGTTCCTTTTACTGGTCGGATGGTCTGGTATAGCAAACTCAACCACCCATTCCCCCTCTTTTCCAAAAGGATTACACTCTGCCCCCTAGAGGAGATCACAAGCAACACAAAAGACCAGTGGGATCACAAGACAATGGACAGCTGTCCCTTTTCCCTGGGGATGCAACTGAGGCTTCTCTAGCTGAGTCTCCAGAGAGATTTCTGCTTCAAACAAGGATTCATCACTCAATCAACTCTTGATGAGCTATTCTTCGCTAACCTACTTGAGGAATGAAAGGGGTTAAGATCAAGTATTTTCATTTAACTTTCAATTGTTCATTAACTTTGTCAAAAAAAAATTTAAAAAACAAAAAGTGCTGACTCATCCTCAACACCTAAAGGTTGAAATTTCGAAGTTTTTTCTTTTTTATTTTCTGTTTTTTTTTATTCGTAAGTAGTATTAAGTAGGTAGAAATGGATCTTGGGACCTAGTGTTTTGTAATGTGTTTGGTTCTAAAAGCTAAGATGTGGTGATACTCTAAAATGCAATGAATATTCAAAAAAATGTGGTTTTTTTTTTAAAGTCATTTACATTTACTGAAATAGGACCAATTCTGATAAAAAATAACATGTAATTGATTTATTTTCAGATTCCGGACATCAATTTTTCCTGTTAAAATGGTCAAATGATGATCAAAAAGTGATCAGGTTGTTCAATACTTCATTACAAGTCTTTACCAACCCTTCAAAAAAATGTTGCCTAATTAGTCAAAAACAATTTCAAAATACTTGAAATATGGCATGATACACACAGAGGGTTTCATATACCATTTAAGCGGAGAGAAATCTTAATTCATTACATGGACCTCACTCCAATTTAGAGAAGCTCCTCTTCCAGACATTTATCTCCTATAAATATTTAATTTCTAATTTTACCTTATACAATTCCTAAGCTATGACCAAGACAGCAAAACATCCCAGCCGACTTTTAAACCACCCTAATCAAACTAAAACTATTTTAAAGGGGATAATTTTAATGAATTTTAAGTCTAACCGGAAGTAGGATTTAGGTCAGATTCGGTTATCACCATCTGGTTGAAGGTAATGACATCAACAGATGAAAGATGAAGAGGGGGGCTCAAGGGAGTTCAAGGGAAGGGGGTAGAGAGAGAGAGAAGTACTCTTGATCACGTGTTGCAAACACGCATTGTAGCCTGAACGACATAACCAGATGTCACTTAATCTGCTTACCATTAACTAATCCATTGAGGTTCGTGTGAAAATTGATTGGTAAAGGAGAGGTAGGGGAACCTGGGGCTCATCCAAAATGCAAATCTAAGTAGATGACAATGAGAAAAACTCTTATAGGAATTAAACGTTTTAAAAGTTTTGTCGGTATGGGGGGGAGGGAGAGAGATTATAATGTATATGGATATTAAAGATGAGAGAGATAAGAAATGTTGGGCTATAAAAAGAGTGAAATTTTATGTTCTGCTTTTCATTTTATGGCGTCGATGGGCTTAAAACATTCGAGTTGGAATCAAAAATGTAAAAAGCTCTTTTCATCATGCTTGGAACAAAATGTATAGCGGAAGTTGTTTAAAGGCCCTCTCCATTTTATCTGATTCGTGTTGTAATTTTGGTTAGGGTTATGAGTTGCATACTCTCTGTATGACGACCACTATAGTCAACATTTTTGTTTCAATTTAATTTCAAATATCAAAGACTGGTTGGTCACCAGATGACTAACATAAACGTAGTTAAATTTATGATTATTTAAGCACCAGATGTGACTAATTCATTTGTATCTAATACCTGTTTTTCTTAACCTTATTGCTCTATCAAAATTGTATATTCAGATGAAAGGTTTTTTTTTTCGTCCTGTTAGGAAATTTAAGTAAATTTCTTTCTAATTTTTCTTTTTCAAGTCAAAACTGGTAAATACAGTAATACAGAAAAAAAATTAAGGGAGATGTTAACAAGGATGGTGAATATGTTGAAACAATTTCCTGCTGTTCATTGGAACGTAGCGAACCTAATTTGCATTAACGGGCTATACTTATTCTGTAATTTGGCAGAATAATTTTCGTGATTGTTCTTTCCCTCCTCCCTCTCTTCTCATTTCTCCAACTGCTGGTGCACCACACAATTTTTAACAAGTTGCAAAATGTGAAAACCTCAAGTTGATAAAGCACAACCTGGTGATTTGAGTGCACAGAAAAACTTACAAGACCAATTAATTACATTTCCAACACTTTCCATTCACCAACCGTTAAGCCTCTAAAAATAGAACTCAGAAGGAAAAAAAATTACCGGATTTTGAATAGGAAATAATTTCCCACACCTACTCTTGTTCAAAATACCATCAAATGACGTTTCACCTTTACATCTAAAATTACATTGATAGTGGAGCGACCTTTACCCACGATAAAAACGCCTACTACACTTTTCCGTAGGAAATGTTGAAAGGTTATTTTTTATGCGTAGATTAATTAGAAAATGGTTTGATATCATTTCTAAAAATAAACATTTAATACTACACTTGTTGTGTGAATTAATAAAGAGAGTTAAAATCACCTATCTCGTTTGACTAATTGTAAAGTCAAAGACAGTATATAAGGGAAACATTTTGAGTGCTTATTACGAGTTGGGCGATTCGATGAGGATTAATATTGTCAGTTCTGCTACTGCAATGGATTTGATGACCCTTGACACCTGAGAATCGTTTATTTTTGTCTTCATTTATTTTTCTTGATGAATGAACATGTTGTGTCATTATAAAAATGAGACTCCAAAATGGTTATAAAAGTCAATATTTAATCAGCTTTTCCCAATTTATTCAATTTTTACTGCGACATTTTTCTACAAATTTGAATAATGTTCGTGCAGCATTGTTCTTTTATTGACTTTTGTGCGTCGAGAAGCGGCAACTTGATGTTCCAGGAGTGACTTTTAATGTCACTGCACTTGAAACACAGCAGAGAGCTTCTATATTTTTTATTTTTCATTTCTCATTTTGATTTGTCGAATATTTATTAAAAACAAAGAATAAAAAATTCAAATTAGGTGACATTAACCTTTGTCTTTCATTATTATTTTTCAAATATGACCATAAAAGATATATGGAATGAAAGCAGCTGGCGTGTTATGATTTATTCACTCGATTCATTTCTATCCTAATCCATTTTTATTCCATAAAACATTAACAGATGTGAGGTCATCTGATCGAGTTTTCAAAGTCAGTGTTATTCCACTCAATTGTTTTTTCTCTCTCTCTCTTGTGTGTCTTATTCCAATTTCGTGTTGGTCAATTTGATTTGTTGCCTCCATATTGCCATTGTGTGCCGCCACTGTGGGTGACACGAAATGCATTTTGATGTGCATCAATCCATCATTTTGTTGGTGAAGAAAAATTGAGTCATGTTACATTGATGGCATTTCATTCTGTGAACGTGCCTTGAAACTTCCATTATATTTATGACTTGAAGTAACAGGCATTTCGTACCGACGATATAATGAAAAAGAAAAAAGGAATTGGTATACTACTACCAGACGGCGCTGTAATTTTTACTTAAAGCTGAAATGACAAACACTCCATCATAGACCGATAGAAAAATATGTCGTCTTTCGGTTCGTACTTGCGTTCACTTGTTCACACCAATCTTATATAATATACAATGTTACATAAAATATAACGCATTGAAGGTCTGTTTGCACCAAAAACTACAATATGAATGTTGATTGCAGTAAATTAGGTTTAGGCCAAGGTTGTCAACTAACAGTCAAGTCGAAGTATTATTATGTAAATAACGCAATTTGACTTAAAGTGTATTACGTAGATGTAATGTAATACATTGTGGGATAAAATGAAGATATGCTTAAAACAGAAATGTTAACCAATGATTTAAATAACGGTAATTGGTTGATCAATTCAAGTGGCGAGATTTTACGAGATTGTAAACATGGCGGCTGTTAAACAAAGAACGTTTGAAAAATGAAACTAATAAATATCGGGGCGACCTGTATTGTCTAGATTATAACGTAATTGTGAACCGTTAAGATTACGAAAATAACGTTATAACAAAGGAATAAAAAATAACGTTACAGCTGTACTCATTTTTGAGCTTACCTCAGTACAGCTATAATGTTATTAATTATACCATTCCATGAAATGCAATTCTGTTTTAACTATAACGCTATTTTCGTACCGTTTCCGTTATAATACATTAAAAGTCAACAGTTTCATTTCTCAAATGTTATTTGTTTAAAATCTCGTTAGCAGATGACGTCAGGTGAATTGGGTATAAGCTAGACTACCATAACTTAAAACCCTCATTCGCATTTCTCAATTTTATCTCACGATATAAACTAATTTCGATACAAATTTTCTAATTCCAAGCATGAGTTTCGTGAGGGTGGGTAAAGGGAAAGAAGAGAGTGATGGAATGAAATACAACGAAGCCACTTTTCATCAAGAGACAGGGGCCGTGAGGTCATGGTCCATCAACATAACATACAGGGTCTAGTTTCAAGGGGGCTGTGCTAGGGTTAGGGGGGAAAGAGCATACATATGGGTACCACCTGTTAGTATCGAGTCACTGTTAAATTTCTCACACACATACCAAAAATATTTACTTTAAACTACGGGTACACAAAAAATTCCTAGCAGCAATTTCCTGATTTTTAATATCCAAACCGGTGCGTGCCTTATTAAATTCCAAGAACAACACTCGATCATACACTTCACACACGAGTGGACATCCAAAAGCCCACTCATCATCCAATCAATCAAACAACACCAACACAACAACCTTGAATTTTCAAAAGAAAATAAAAGCAATGCTCATACCACACAAAATATTTAAATCAGCTGTATCCAATTTCAACTCCCTTTTTTTTTTAATTTTCTAGTGTCACTAAGCGTGAACAGTAGTAATCCTCTGTCCATCAGGACATTTCATAAATCTTGCTAATCACAGTTTTTAAATTGAAAAGAGGGTGGTAGGGCAAAGATTGCTTTTTTTTTCTTAGTGAGCTTCCAAGAAGATGCCTAAGGGTGTTTGTCAAGGTCAGAAAAACATTTCAGGCTCCATCAAGAGATGTGTAGGTAGGTGGGGCATTAAGGGGAAAAAGAGAGACAGGTGGAAATGAATTTTGTGGAGGGGGAGAAGAATCTTAAATTCAGTTTGGAATTTTGGTGTCCCCCAAATGGACGCCTCTCCATCTACTACTAATTTTTTTTGAAAAGCAACTGGGGCATCTCTCTACTCCCCACAAACAAGGTTACTCAACTCTTGTATCAGCCCGTACCACCATTTAAACAAAAATTCTAAATATATTTCATAAGCCTAAACATTTTTATTAATGCAGTTAAGGTCATCCGGTTTTGCAAATCAAGCCTTTAGGTGGCGTGACTCATCACTAGGTGTAGCTGCTGCACACACCAGATACCAAACACAGAGACCCCAAGTTATTATTGCCATGTAATGAATAAGCTGCAACGAAATATTAAAAAAAAAAGTTTTAACCTTGGGTGGAATATAAAAGCATGACAAGTGAACATACAACGCTCTCTCCTCTTGAATCGCTTCTTATACTTGAGTGATTCTCTAAAGAAATTACAAACATGTCCAACAACAGCTGGTTAAAATGGAATCTTCAAAAGAAAACTGTGTGAAACAGGTGTTAGGAATATTTCCAAATCCACCACCAGGTTTCTCTATCACCATCTCATCTATGACGAATCAATAGTCGGCCATTGGGAAGGGGGATCCATTTGTAACTCCCATAATACAAGTGGATCAATCAGCCTAACCACTAAGTGCATTTGTTTTTCTCTCTCTCTCCAACACAAATATAATAACTAGACTTATCGATTAGTAGATCAGGAAAAAAAATGGCGGATCATTAGACCAAGAAGAAAAAAGAAAACAAAAGGAGGGAAGAACAACCTGCTTCTCTTTTAACTACTCGTGGGAAAATATTTGCACTCATTACCATCGAAAAACGATGGTAAGAAGCAAAGTGTTAATTCGAAACAAAAGAGATATTTAAGTCTGAAAATAGAGGGCGGACTAATTAAAAATCCATTCCAATTTCCAGCTATAACAGTCGAAATTTTCACTTGCCACTTTCATTAACGATCTGCAGAGAGAGAGGGGGACCTTGAAGCGCCGCCTACGCGTAAAAATAAGAGAAAAAAAGCTTAAATAATTCACTTGTCGGTATAAGAAATGGAGGACCCTTAAGAATTGGGTCTGGCAAGTGTGGAGCAATCGAAATTTGGAGGCCTCAGACCTCTTGCCATTGATTGCTCGAGGGAAGACACCATTTCCACTTCAGAGGGTCCACCAAGACAACTTCACACCCCTTAGTAAAGTGTTGCACTCACACCTGGACATTCTTTACCAAGATGGCCACCTGTGGGGACGACATCTTGTATCTTCTTCACAGGGAGTCCCCCTTTAGCATCACTTCTCTCTCCCTTTTCTTTAAATTCCTTGAGTAAAGAGCTTATTTGTATTCTTACCTCTCCAAATTCGGCCTTTATTTCTTTTTACTTTGTTATCTCAGAGGAACTTAGTAATAAAATTGATTAGTGGTGTCACTTTTAATGTCACACACCCAATGTTGAAATTGTGCAAGTCAGTGATTAGAATGAGATCAGTTATCACCAAATACGATCACTTTTAAATCAGTTTTACTAACAATTAATTGTGCAGTAACAGTTTTCGATTAACATTATTATGAACATATGATCAAATTCGTAAAATGACTAAATGAAAATTTGATATTTCTAAACTTAGCCATAAACACGGATCAAAGTATGATGCAAACCATATACTCATATACTGGTATCATATTTTGATATCTCATGTCATATGATCATACGTTGTGTTCAGGTGATAATAAAGTGTAAATAAACAAATACACAGATGCTAAAACCTGTTTCAATCTCATCGCCATATTGTTTATTGAAGTTACAACTGTTTGTTTGTTTAACATCCTTGGAGTCAAGGAAGTACTTCCTTTAAAGGTGGGTGAGCGTCATACTCGGCTCATTATGTGGCGCCGGTGTGTGGCGACTTTACAAGGTTTTAATAAAGACCTAAATTTGGAAACCTTGAAAAGATTTTGATCCGGGAGTGTTCAAATAAACACCCACTTTTTTGTCAAATAAATTTTAAAAAGTTTTTTCGACATACCCAACATGGTTGGCCGTGACGTCATTTCTTATAGCAATCAGTTTGAGGCGTTTGGGAGATGTGTTTGTTTCTCACAAGGTTGTACAGTATTAACCTGAATCCCAGAATTCATCGTGTAATTGGTTCAGAAGAACAATACTTACAAGAGGTCAAAATAAAACAACAAGATGGCCAACTAATCAATAGCACATTGGCCTAGAAGAAAAAAAATGTTAAGTAAAAGAACGTCGTGGAGAAGGGGAAAAAATTGGATGGAAACAAAAGTTGGCGGTGAAAACAACCAGACCAAATCCTATTTGGGATTTAAATTAATCATAGGGATCATGACCTCAAATCACACAAAAAAGCCATTTCTGGCAAAGAGTAATTAGAAGGGATGTGTTCTGGTGGATTACAAGTTGACCAATGTGAGAGGTTTTTTTTTGGGAGGGATTAAAAAAAGTATATAGACTTGAAATGTCTGTTAAAATGTTAAAGAGTTTGCACAAACAAAATTTTTTTATCCCTCCCTCAACACAAAAATCGTAAAGATAATGTTGCATATTGAGTTCAAAAATGTTATTAAAATCAAAGAATAAATAATTTTTTTACATGTCACTTTACCTTTAAACACGCCACCTTGTAATAGAATGATGAAATATCCAAAAATTCAGTTTTGTGTCGTTAAAAAATTGAAATTGTGTAAAATCCCAAACTCCACTAACAAAACAAAAAAACTCAATTTTTCCCTCCAAAACCCTTGAGATCCACCAAAAATTTAAAAAAAAATAAAATCACATTTCTCCAACGCAAACTGTTACCAACTCAAAGGTGTTTACCCTTGATCCACATATAACTGCTGTTCTTCGATTCAGCCAACGCATCCTCAGCACACACACACAAAAAACTCTCCCTGATCTATAAGATCAATCAGGCGAGCCATTTCAAAGAACAAACAGGATACACGGTCAGTGGACCTTTTCACTATCCAACTTATATAACCACCACGGTCTAAATTTAACTTCATTTTTCCAATAACCAAAAAAAAAAAAAAAAAAAACTCATCTCATAAAAAAAACAGGCCGCCTTCCTTTAACTAAGGCTAATTTAAATTTGTCACATTATCAGCGCTCATTTGCATAATTAAATCCACATTCTTCTCCCTCTCTCTACTTTAAGGCTTATTATACCTGATTCAGCACCAACTCTTGCAATTACACACCGAAAACTGGAGCAACTAATCTATAAACACCACTACCAACTCCAGGATCCCAGCTGCTGCTCTTGGTACAATAACCTCTCATCACTCCCATCATGCCACACGCCATAAACATGTGCCACTAGAGCATGTGTTAACCATTATTTCATAGGGCAGACATTTTGAAATTTCAATTTAGAAATTTACATCGTATATCATCTACCTAGAAAAAAAAAAATTCTTTCTGTATGACTCTCCCTTTAATCACGCCCTCACGCGATAAACTAAAGAAACAACCAAAAAAGCAGTCACTTGCAACTGTTGTTCACTGGGCTACTTGCAGGAAACAAGCGTTGTTTCCTAAAAATTTATGCTCTCTAGATAAGGTCAAAATGTGCCCATTCCTCTAGGGTTAGTGCCCTTTCATCTGCTTACCTCCTGCCTTTCATTTTACTACCATCTTAAGATACATAAAATTCTCCTCTCTCTCTCGCTCAACAATCCAAAGATCCATTCTTTTAATGACATTGTTTTGGATAGGAAAATAACCATCCATGTCTTTTTATGTCCTTCAGGTATATTCATCATTTTGTAATCCCCCCTTTTTTCTTCTATAGCAAGTCGAAACCTTCCTACCTGTTTGAAATGCGCAAAAACAGTCAGGGTTTCATAAACATGTCTGCTTGTGTTTTTCTCAAGAATTAAACACCTTCTACCACGCCCACTAGACTTGCAAATGGCTCATTTACAAACCCATCTTTCAGTCATTTTCATTATTTCACTCCCTCCTTCACCATCATTTCATTTTTTTTTTCTTTTATTTTTTTCCTTCTCTCCATTAACAAGTTATGATGATATATGTGTCCCTTCCTCCATTCTTTTGCTACTGAAATTATTTGTACTACTTTTTTCTTCTAGGCTATTCAGTGAAGGGAACTGGATTACAAGGTTACTGGTACCCTTTCATCTCTTATCACTAATAATATGTGCATAATTAACTAATGATTTTAAGATAAGGTAATTTATTTTTTTTTCCTTCAGATCAACAAACCTTGAAATATTTTTACGGTTTCAATTTCTGTTATCAATTTTGTTTATGTGAGAGGGTAATAGAGTCTATTATTCGTTTTAATATAGAAAAACTCAAGTTGAGTTACTCTCCATGACGGCTGATTTTTGTAGAACGGCAAACAGGATGTAAATATCTTGCAGTCATTCGTCATTTGAAAATTTTTCGTGATGAATAACTTGTCCTATTGCCGCTGCGTGTGACTTTAGTAGTCGATTGTTATTTTTCTTCTGCTGCTTCTTCTTGCAGTGATCAACATTAAACTTGGAATTTTATTGCAAAACTCTTGGACAAGTGTTGTAACGTAAAACAACTGTTTGTTAACAGTTTGTGGTGCACAATTTATATTATCGTAGTAAAGTACACTGTAGAATTTGTAAATACAACAAGAAACTTGCAGTCAATCACATACTCAAACCATGAAAATGGCGCTACAGTGCATTCTTTGCTTCAGAAACTGTGTAATCTATTTATCCGGCCATCCACATCTTAACTTTGGTCTAATTAACTGAAGTGTTAAAACCCAAAAATTTTGAAATTTGGCTTGTATTTACCTTGACTTGATTTGAGCAAAGTTTGGACCAGGTTAGACAATAAACAAACCCCTATTAACTTACACTGCCTTACTTAAGTCCAACATGGATAAATTTCTCAACACTAACTCTAGTATTATCTTATCCATGAAACCTACATACAGAAAACTGGGTTATCTCTG
This sequence comes from Pachymerium ferrugineum, assembly GCA_034686365.1. Classification (NCBI taxonomy): domain Eukaryota; kingdom Metazoa; phylum Arthropoda; class Chilopoda; order Geophilomorpha; family Geophilidae; genus Pachymerium; species Pachymerium ferrugineum. The sequence goes on along the minus strand of JAQGAS010000175.1, from coordinate 17,441 downwards.
TATTAGCTGCAAAGTAACAAACCTTGAAATATTTCTTTTAATCCATTCATTACTTAACAAAGGAAACAGGATTTTACTTCCAGTTTTCAATCCCCTACTTCATTAAGACAAAGAAGAAGCAACAAACCTTGAAATTTTTTCAAAATGGATTCAACAGAATGTCAGCCCAATTTACTGCTCTATAATACAATTAATTAAACCAATTTAAAATTGCAGTACTGTTTATGGAACCAATTACTTTTTCTTCTAGATATAAAAAAGAGAAAAAAAATACTTCTTAAAGCATTCCTGCCCATTTGTCACTTCACTTCTTACATTGTCCTAGAAATTTTCACACTTTATTACCACTTAAAACAGGCCTTTTCACTAAAAAGCAGTAAACAAAGTAAAGAAAAAAGATTTTTACTTAAAAATTCATGCTCCATCTTCTTGAAAATTACAATTCCCAGCTTGTGGCCACTTATTTATTATCATGAAAATGAAGACAAGGGAGTTAAGGTGGTAACTTTTTTTGGGACCACCATCTTGGTTACAACTCACCAACTCTCATATCTGACTAATTGACAGGACAAAACATTCTCCTCTCCTCATTAACTACAAGGACAAAACCTTAAAAAAAATCAAACCCTCTAAAATGGACTACACCTCTTCCAGAAAACAAGTTTTTCTCTTAAAAAAATTTTTTCTTCACCCCCTTAAAATTCCCACACATTTCTTTTCCCACTAAAATTTAATTAGATGCTGCACATAACACTTGTACAAACATTTTTATTGTGTCACTATATCCCCCTGTTCATCTGCATTTCAACACATTTTCCTTCAATGGACTATACAAATTTACATCAAATTTATCTTGAAAATACATCAAATCATCTTTGCAAAGCTTTTTCTACTCTCTTATTCCAACACTTCAATGCAATTGCATCAGCATCTAAACTCACCTTTCATACACTACAGAGAAACAGATGCAAACCAAGAGGCAGTGGGGGAAAAACCATTTTTTTTTTGAAATTACAATACAAAAAAACCTATCAAAAACTACAACAGACTGGGCAATTTTTTCCCCTTCTCTCACCACACTCAACTTTTATCAGGCAAGTAATGAAGACAACTTGATGGCAAAATCCCAAGTTCCTAGCAAACTCTCTCAGACGGAAAGCAAATGGAGTGTGAACATGAATAATCATTAGAAAACCATTGTCTTCAACTAGATCCTTCATGAGAATTTACTCCTCTCTTTTTTTTTCCAACAACTACCACAAGGAAAAAATATGCAGAAATTGATTTCACTCATAAATTTCTAAGAGAAATATTTTGGAGACTATAAAAAAAAGGAGTGGATGGCCAGTAAACAAGAATATAAGCACAATAGGCGCTTGCTGTCCATCATCATCTTGAGTGTGCATTCCAAACATAGCATCCATTCCCCGAGAGTGGACTCTCCACAAAAATATGATTTATCAAACACACAGACTCACAACAACAAATATACTCACATGCCATATTTCAGCTGCAACAAAATCCTAGAGGAGTATTAACAAAATGTAAATGAAATAAATATAAAGGGGTTGGGTAAATGAATTCCCTCATGTATCATTTTGGGTTTCTTTTTCGATTTTTTGGTTGTAATTACTCATTTAAGTAGAATGATTAAAAATTACTAAAGGGTTTTGATATGCAAATTGATTAATAAGTATTTAACCTAATGCTGGTAGCGAGGGTAGAAACCAGCTGAGACTACATTTCAGCATAAATTAGTTTTTTTGCGGGGTTTTCAACATGGTGGTGGTGATTGTTGGTAGCTCAAAACGAGGTTGCCAATTGTATCGCGAGATCTCGTATTGAAAAGGTCATTGTCAGAGTGCTGGCTAAAACAAAGGATGACAATGTCGTCAGAAAATATTGCCCGCATTTGCTTTATGTGCATTTGGTTATGACGTTCTTGTCATTGTCTGGTTTGCCTGGTTGCTGTAGTGTGCATTGTGTCTGTCTGTCTGGCGTGTTTTTGGTTTGGTTTCGTTTGACTTGTTCCCATCGCGTAGTTGCCATTGGTGGCTTAAAGAGGCGGTCTCACTAAAAATGTAAATATTGGGGATGAAAGATGGTAAAAAGTTCTACCTTTTCTTCCATTGCACCTACATCCAGAAGAGCTTCAATTTTTTACAATTTAATCCCAAAGTTACGTGGCTAAATTTCTGGTTTTAGCAATTCCCAAATCTGATCGTGACGTTTTATACGACGGTATAAGCCGCGATAGTAACTCCAACTGTAAGAATGCTGTGTTATAGCGTCGTATAACACCACACACTCAAATTTGGAAATTGCTAAAACCCGAAATTTAGCCACGTAACTTTAGGATCAAATTGTAAAACATGGAAGCTCTCACGGTTGTAGGTGCAACGGAAAAAAAGGTAGAATTTTTTAACCATCTTTTAGCCCCAATATTTATATTTTTAGTGAGACCGCCCCTCTTTAAGCTTTACTCTTTTTCCTTCATCTTATACACTGGCTGCTGAATCAGCAGCAGCCACCTGATTTGTCCAGAAAGCTTCTGATCACATCTTAAGCTAACCTCACACTTTGTGTTCATATTACTGGTACTATTTTTATTACCATTGCGGTCAGAAACAACACCAGTAATGCGAACACAAAAATAATAGTCCCTGTATTTTGAAAGGCAATTCCTACAGGCACTGGTCAATTTACAAACTATACACACAAATCTACTTTTTATTTTTGCTTTGTACAGAAATATATTGTAGTTGCAATTTATTTCAGTATATTCATTTAACTATTAAATATGGTTGTTCAAGTTGGAATTAGTTTTTGATGCGAAAGATCCAACCTCTATAAACTTTGAGTTACAATTCAATCCCTTCACCAGTAGTCACTCAAAAATGGAAATGAAAAGAGATTGAATTGTAAGAAGTTGCTTCTGGAAGAACAATGAAACTAAACTTCCATCCAAAGAACGAACCAGTCAACACAATACTAAATTATCAACAAGTTTACCCCAAAATGAAAAGAGTTTGTACAGAACCATACTTTAAAACACAGTACACAATTAAAATTCTACTACCAAACCTTTATCAGCTACCAACACGACCTATACCTATTGAAATAAACAATACTTTCAATATCCAGGTTTTCCCAGGTTAAACTCATCTAAAACGCTATTTAATTCACAAAGCGTCTACAAAACTCTACTTTCCAATTTCCTTTAATATTTTGCTTTATCTTGCCACATATGACCTTAGTAGTCACGTTAAAACTTCGCTTCTCTTCCCTTTCCTTGACACGGGTTCACCAGGTGTTTAAAACCAAATAAGGCTTCAACTTTATTTTTTTTTTTCACCATCCATACATTTTCATACACAAAGAAAACCTTTACCTCGAAAAACCAACCCTAAAGTGGGTCTCAGCTGCAAAAAAAAAAAAATCTTTTTCTACGTTTCAATCAAACCCAATTCGAATTTCTGCTGAAATCATCATTCCAACTCTTGACGTTTCAACAATATATGTACTTTGGTATGTCTTCTTTTCAACTCTCTTCTTATCTATATAAAAAAGAGAGGAGAAAAAAAGAATCCCTTCTACCAAAAACTTGCCTGGATTTGAGTTGATGCAGACCTTTCCAGCAAATGATAAGGCAATATGAGAAAGCAAGTTTCCTTTTCCTTACAAATGAGTCAACAGGACACATTTTAAACGTATGAGCTCAGCTGATTGATTCGCTTCTAATCGCTAGATAAAGTCTCCTGAAAAACCCCTTTTTAAAAAAAAAAAATCTTATCATAAAGAAACAAACTTTTTTTCTTTTGATTAGACAATTTCTCGATTACTTACGCCTCTTATCTCACCAGACATAACAATGCCTTTTAAACAATACTCCCAAAATTTGTCTGTTACGATAAGATAAAAGTGTTTGACGCATGAGACACAACTCAACACAAACAACCAGCAGCTTTTTAAGTGACTCTCAGTGAATTTTCTAGTGAATTCCACATACTGGGCTTGACTCATAAATAATTATTTTCTTCTTTTTTAAAAGTTTCTACACTAAATTTATTGCCTTTAACTATTTTTTAAAAGACCTCTTGTGGTTGACTGTTTAAAAGGCAGAAAAACTACACGAAAACCCCAATTTTATTTTTTAAACTAAATAATTAAAATGTACAACCCCAAAACTACTTTATTTTCCAATCTCTTTCTAATTCCCAACTTAATTTACTTTAATCTCTTTTATTTTTTTTCTTTTTCTTGAAGTTCAAAGAAGTAGAAGGCAAAAAAAGTGAAAGAGAAAAAAAAAAAATGTTGAAGCAGAGAGAGAGATGGGGGAAAAAAGTTGTGGGAAAGAAGACAATAAAAAGGTTCGAGTGTAAAAATTATTTACATGGCAAATTCCAGATGAAAACATGAAAAAGGAATGTGTAGCAAGTTAGCAGTCAAGTGATAAATTATGAAAAGAGGAAAAGAGAGATAAGCAAAAAGAGAAGGAGACACGGTGACACATCTGGTCTCGCTCAGAGTCACTAGTCAGTAGCGAAAAGATTTGCAGCCAACATACAGCTGCCACCATCTTACTACCTTCACCAATCAAGAAAAATGGCCACTCATATGTCATACAACACTCCACTGCTTTTGTCTGCAATTGGTTAATACTCGAGGGAGTCAAGAAAAATATCTGGCTGCTTTTTCTTGAAATTATTTCTCACAAATGTGTCCACTTTTTACCTGTTTTCACTTCCCAACTGATGAATCAGGCAGAAAATACTTTGCATAACCACATTCTGTGTACGTTAAGTTTATAGTTTGTCTTGTTTTTCACTGTATATGTGGAAATATTTTTACTTCAATAACCAATTTTTAGTTCCATCACCATAATAGCTTAAAAAAATTGCCCAATTCGATCATACTTTTATAATTTAGTCATCTGGCTGAACACTCAAGTCATTATTTTATTATAAAACATTAAGTGTTTCCAAATCTACAAAAACTGACTTCATTATTATGAACACATGAACTTGCAATAACAAGTATAACCATTACACACACATAAAACAAAAAGTGCAACTCACTATAAACAAACATTTATGAAGTGATAAGTAATGACTATGAGTCACTGACATTTTTTGCACTCCTAAAAAACATTACTTCATTACCAATCTGTTATGAAAGACCTGAAACTTCATCAAAAACAGAAAAGGACTTTCTCACAATTCACTCTGCAATATTCCCAAGGACAAAACACAAAAAAAGAAAAAGAAAATAAAAACAAAAAATGTAATCTAAAAGTCGACAATTTGATCCAACCTACTCATTTCCAAGTGAAACCTACAAAAATTTCAAAAACCAATCTCAACCACCATAAAAAATACCAAACCTTTGTGCCCTCGTCATTTCATCATAATATACCAATTTGAAGCTATAAGAAGAATCAACTTATCAACTTGTCTCTCTAAAAACAACATCCTGTGAAATAAAAATTCCTCTTCGACACCTCACCTTATTTACACAACAACAACAAACACCACTTGAGATGGAAATCAAACCTAAAACAGGACCAACCAGATAATAATGGCTGCAATATCAGATAATAAAAAAAGCCTAGCGAGAAAAACAAGAACCAGCCGACCCATTATATTGATAGACACAAGAAATAACAGGCTGCTCAAAACTGATGAGATAATATCAATGTCACGGTCTAAAATAGACACGAGGCCTCTGACCTCAAAACTAGCAAATTTAACAATCATTTCTTTACAATTTTTTAATAATAGGGAGCGTTTTAGAGTAGCCTAGTGTCTATTTTTAAAACCAGTGGGTAAATCTACAATTTTCCATTTGTAGTGGATCCCTAGGGGTGCGTTGCTTTTTCCTTTTCGGCCCCTTGTGTGATTCATGTGTCCTATGTGGGCGTGTCTCTACGTTCTGGCAAAAGGGCCCTCAAACTGCAACCTGATTCTTTCACACAGACCCCTATAGGTCACCACCCAAGCGCAGTTCAATAAAATATTATTCACTTTACAAGTGTCTCCATGTTTTACAAAATATTTCTCTTAACTACATTTTTCTTCCAGGGTTTATAGTTATCTTTAACCTTCTTCTTTTTCTTACGTTTTTTCTTTCCATGTTAGCATCTTGAATTTTTATGCAACAATTCATAACAACACAGTTGGTTGTTATGGGTGAAGGCTATCGGAAGCATTTTTCCTTGAAAATACTTTTTTTTATATAAATTATTATACATTTAAATTTTATTTAGGAATCAAAAAGTGGGTGTTGCAAACGTCCAACCTTCCTAGAATTGCACCTGGTCTCAAATTAGACTGAACAAAAACATTTTCTTTTTACTACCTCTACTAGAAAAATCGAATTGGAGGTGGAGAATATGATTTAGGTCTTGCAAGTTAAGCCTAATGGAGTAAAAGTACTTTATTTACCCTCTTATATATAATATAAAAATTTTAAATTCTTTTTAACTTTTCATGAGTGGAATAATTAAGTTTAAATCTGAATAATAACTCTCCCCCACCTAAAACAAATAAAGAAGTTCCTTTACTTGTTGTTTATTTGTTGTTTTCCAAATTCGACGTTAGGGTGGCACTCCCATCTCCCCCCACGCTCTCTGTTATCACGCTATGCGGATTAATGGTAGAAAAATGTGAAAAATGTGGAAGATGTAGATAAACACGCAGTCCAGAACCCTCTATAAATATTTCTATCTTCAAATGAACTATTTTCTTTAATATGATATGATGAAGAAAAAAAAATTGATCTCGTTCTTGAAATTTGACTTTGAAGGGCTCATTCCCTTTCCTTAGAAGGAAAAGAAATGAGTGTAATTTTACAAACAGGTTCAGATTTATTAGGTTGAAAATTGGATCAGAATTGACACTTGTTTTTAGATATCCTAATCCCTAGAGCGAAAATTTACCATCAAGGTAAATATCACCGCTCGAACCTGTATGTTTCACCTATTATTTAAGTTACTCTGTATTTTTCACCTCGCTTCAAACCTCATCGAAAAAGAGGTACGATAGTATTTAAATGTACAGGTAGAAACACGTTACATCTGCTATTTGTTTTAACCGAGACCCTGAGAAGAGAGTTGGTGTCGGCCATATTTTTACTAAGCGAGAAAAGGACGAGCAGAGAGGCTGAAAACGAGTTCAAACAACGAAAATCGGTTTGAATAGTGACGTTTCGGCACACGGAATTATTTTCGGCATGTATTAATAAACTCTATGTTTAATTTACACTGGGTTTGTTCAGTATGTTTGTGGTGTATACAACAGGTTATGTGTGTTATGTTACGTGTAGTAAAAACATTTTTTTATAAACCGAAAAAAAATAATTTTCCTACCTGGTTCGGCGTGATTCTTCGGTTGAATTTTTTTTTCGCCCGATTCGGGCTTGACTTGATGATAATTTAAAAGGATGGCAGTAGTAGAATCGTCAGTTTGCGCGAAAAAAATCGCCTTTTCTAGTAAATAGTCGCCCAATATCATCACGGGTTGGAGAATTGGTTACTAATTTGTTTCAAATTGATTTGGCTCATCAATCCTGAACGGGAAAAAATATAGGTGAAAAAACACACAGTTGGTTAATCCACTGGATATAACGACGTTTTTAAACAGCACGGAAAGTGTAGAAAAGTGGTAAAAGATTTTTGAGGGAGAAAACCTCAACTAAAAGGCGACGCCGGCCATTGCTTGCATAGCACGAGCCGAAATCCCGAAAAATGGTTCTAAATGTACAGCTGGACTAAAAAATAAAAATATAAACCTCGGCCGATCCTGACCAACACTAATCATCGGTCGTGGAGTCCAGAGATTGCGATTTTCCTTCGAAAAATGTCCAAAAATCGCCCTGTCAACCCGGCACCTCGGCTATCCGAGCTCGAACTAATGGTACGCCGAGTTCGCTGACTTGAGATCCGATGACGTCATTACGATGGGCGGGGTCTCGCTAGCTCTGGTGACAGTTTCTCGAACTAGCATAGCCTCTAACACGGCTCAACTTCTCGGTTAAATTTCAATATCTAAGGGAAAAATTAAAATTAAGTTTCAATTTAAATAAAAATATCCATTCTTTAGTATAATTCAAATTAAAATTGTTGAATTTATCAGATAACATTTTCTATTTAAAATCCTAATATACAAAGCAATTCCAAGTTACCACAAGTCATAGAAATTATTCGAGGAATGTTATCTGAAACCCAATAGCTGCATTACCCATTCTCCAATCTCTCTTTGAAAATGAATTTTAGAACTGATAGTACTCTTCATGACACTGAGGCTAAAGGGTAGACGGCAACTTGGTGGTGTCATTTCAAACTTGGGGCAAATTATTCAATCTGGTAGCCAGTTATATTTCAACTTAATAAGATTTTTCAAGCTACGTCAAATACTATAGAAAGAATGATAACCGAACTGAAGTGGCTTGGAAGTTTCTCAATAGGGAAATAAAAAAGAAAAAAAAGATTTATGAACTTGTTGTTGTGTCTCTATATTATTTTGTAATATATTTGAAAATTAAAGGTTCGCAACTGATGTATGGTGGTTTGGTTTTTCCTTTCAATGACATATTGGGGACATGTGTTTGAATATTTACTCACCATTTTTCATTGTCAATTTCTTCTCCTTTATGCAGTTTCCAATACACTGCAAAATAAAAAAAAATTTTTAAAATAATTTTGCATGGAATTCAAGAATTACATATTTTATTTGTTTGTTTACTAAAAGAGTAAAGTTACAGGACTTGCATTGCAAATAAAAATGTTTAATTTTATAGTGCCAGTAATTACTGCAATAGATGGCAGCATACTCAAATGCATTTTGGTCAAAGAACTTTGCCCAGAAGAGTACCCACAATCCCAATGTTGAATATTGGTATAAATAGCTCGAAATTACCTATGGTATGGTTTTTTCGAGTGAATCTTTGATATTATGACATAATATGGCCGCCATTTTGAAAAAAATGGTTGTCGTCTTTCTCCTATAAAACTGATGTATTACACACACAAATTAAAATCACGGGGTGCTTCAACCGTTTGCGCATGCTCCTACACTTCAGTTATTGCTTAATCATGTGATTACATTTTTATCTCATCTTTATAGGCTTTTTTGTGAACATGTCAGCATCCGACAAGCAAATAGTTCCACTTATTTACTTTATTTTTAATTTAATAATTTAATTCTTAAATAAGTTTGACTTATCATTTGAATAGGCAATCTGACTGACTGTCAATACAAGATTAAAAAGAGTTGGAAAAAGCAAAACCAAGTCCACTTTAAGAAATTGTTTCCATCTTGCAGAAAAATGCATAAAATGTAATTGCGTGTTCAAGTCACGTATGTAAGTAAACAGTTTTCAACTTCTGATTCCTTGATTTAGAAGTTCGAGGATTAAAATTTATTAGTAATGAATCAAATGAAACGTCTCAAGGTAAACAATTTCCGTTTGAATTCAGTTATCAAGTTTAACTGCATGACTCACAAGTTTCTGGGACAATCATTCGATATCTCCGCTTAGAATTACATTTCAATGATACAATTAAGTAAAGGGTCAGGGGAAGGTTTTAAAAAAATGTTTAAAAAATTATTATTATTTATAATGTCGTTATTTCATATTTTATTGTTTATTGTAGAGATAAAATAAAGGCTAACGTGTGTAGGAAAATTTATAAATTGCAGTGACACAGGTGGGAATAAAATAACACGTTTGTTAAAACACGTCTAAAACTGTTTGTTGTTTGTTAAATCAGGTGAGAAAAAAAATGGAAAAAAAATTATGTAAGTAAAAATGATAAATGTTTGCAAGGATTTCAAACCTGAAGTGAATATTAAAAAGGAGAGAAAATGTGTAATCCAAAGGATCAATATGCTTCACAATTTTCTTTCTTTTTTTTTTTTTTTTTAATTATAATTGTCTCAAGAATAATACAACTGTAAATGTGCAAATTGTAGCACGTCAAAGACGTAAATAAAACCAGTACAGTGCTACCGATGACAACGGTAACAGAATCTGACATTGTCATTTTGGGATACTCAAAAACTCGAACTGTAAGATCGTGAGGAAGGATCATATGAACTATGTTTGCCGCTTCTAGTTTCACGATTTCACCTGCAAATTTCTTATTTGAATGTATTATAAGAAAAAAACTAGAATTTCCAGTATGACAGATTAAACTACTGCCATTTACTTAGAGAAACTATTGGCCCTAAACTTTAGAGTGTTGACAAAGTATTGGGTAGGGGTACCCCTTACCCAATATTCTAACTTTAAGGTATCCAAATAAACTTCTTTTAGAATAGAATTCTACTTGCCCTCTATCGATTTCGTCCGAGCTGAACTTTAAAAAAATAAACTCTACAATTAAAACTACAGAACGTCTTTGTTTATTAATACTGTCACCAGAGGGGGTGAAAAAAGAGTGGCGCAGTTTTTACATCATAATTCACTTGTCCATCTAAGTGCAACTTTCATTTCTTGTAGCCTTAAGCTGTCACCTGCCAATTTCTTTACTTCCACCTGGACTTTCTTGACCCTAAAACTGCTCGTGGTGGAGTATGTCATTATTTTTGTCTTGAGATTTAATCAATTAGGCTCCTGATTCTGTCGTGAAGCTAAGCCATTCGTTATGAGTGAGAGTGCTCAAAAAATTAGTTAAATGTGAAATGATCATGCGATGTCACATTTTCTTTCTTTCTAATTCTCTTACTGAGTGTAATTGGCCACTATCACACACTCAATCATCCCCAACATGTCACTTTTCCTATTTAATTTATGAGGTTAATACCTAACGTCTCTGACTCAAGAAAAATTTTTATTTTGTTATTATCCAATCTATTAGTCTGATTTATTTAAATGTAAGCTAAAATAACATGGATAAATTTTCTATTTTTCAAAAAAATTAAAAATGCCGAGAGAAAACGTATAAATATTTCAAGAGGATAGCCCTAGGTGCCATTTTGGATTAAAAAAGAGGGGAGAAAAGGTAGTATAATGATTAATTTTTTCCCCCTCAAAAGATGACATCCAACAAGTTTGATTAGAAAAATATGTGTAAATGGAATATGCATTTGTCTTGAGGGTGTGGGGAAAAAAGAAAGAAGTGGAACAAGTTGTAACGACAAAAAGGGAATAATGTAATTTACATAAGGGTTAACTATCCTTGAGGTAAAAGTGTAAAGTTTTATAATGATCATTTGAGTAGTTTGTCCGTAAATAAATTGTGACTGTGGGCTTTTAATGGCCTTAGATTAACCGGATGAAAATAACGATCAGTCGTCTTCAATGATTGTTGACTATTCATCTTCAAGTCAGCAGGACATAAAAGCATTAGGCTTATGGCTTTCTTAGGTAAAAATTATTGAACCTATCAGTTTGAAGTATGACATTTCGCATTCAGCGCTTTTCTTTGATGACATGTCACGTAGAGAAAAAATTGCTTTTTCCACTATTGTGCTACTAACAAAAACAAGATGTTTTCTTCAATTTTTCTTATTCAATCTTGGAATAATTTGCATTGGGTAGTTTATAGATAGTTATCCATGCATTTGTCAACAAATTTATACTTCCTGAGATGTATTAATTTACCTTAAAGGGTCACTCAATTGTTTGTATAAGTTTAATTGAATAAAGGTTAGAGTTACTAAATAGCATTTTCTAGTCACATGAATCAGAGTAACCAATGAGATTTCTGGCCGAGTTTGGCCACCAATTGAAATGAAACAATTTTTGTTCATTATGCTATTACCACTTATCTGATTTTACTATTCCAAATTTAATTTTTTATATATAAACTCATATAATATTGATTTGTCAATAGCGGTGACTGTCCCTTTAAGAATTTTTTCTTGTGTCTTGTTCTGTATTTGTTTAATGCTTAGAAAAACAACACATCTGTCGGCAACTGACGAGAGAAAAAAAGATCCTGTTATAAAAAGAAAAAAGTAAGTCTTTAATTCTTAAGAAAGAAGAAAAGAGAAGAATTTGGCTCAAATGCAGTAAAAGTTGTTGATATGTTCTTTCAATTCAGGTTAACAACCTTCTATTTGATGGAAGAGAACGAGAAAACAAAAGGATATTTGTTTTCATCACAAAACCAAACAAAAATGAATTTTTCAACGATATTGATGTTATTTTAATTGCAATTTCCCCATAGTCTTTGCAATAAATATGTCAGAATTTGATTGCAAATCAAATTATCATAAAAATTTCATTGACATTAAGCTGCACTCTAAGACTTCTAAATCCCCAAAAACAAAAACTTGCTCTCTTTTTCATTTAGGCATAATAATAATAATTTAATTTAATTATGACATAAGCTGCGTAAGCTTACATTAAAAACACTTCCCTCAAAAAATTTCTTTTCAAACAACAGCCAACAACTTTGAACAAACTTCCACAATATATATAAATCATGCAAATCTCTCACCTTCAGGTGGTTTAATTTTAAAATAAAAATTTGTGTCTTTCTGATTACAACTTGCAATTTCCAAAAGAAAGGTAAACCATCAAATCTTACAGGGCGACAAAGAATATCACTTCTTACATTAAAGCTTGGTCACCAAAAATTTTCTTTTATCAATCACCGTGCCGATGATGTAATTGCAAGTAATACATAATTGATGATTGAAAAAGGTATCAATGACAAAATGGACATCACAGTGTCTATAAACTGTGAATTTGTCAACATCCGCCAAACAAATATAGTTCCGATTCATTCCATTATTTACAGTTAATCAAACGAATGCAAACTGATCTCATTAGTTCTAATTAAATTCTGCACACCCACACTATCTTTCAATATTAACCTGTCAAAGGATGACTGACCCTTTAATAGCACAAAATTGATTTTTCTATATTCCACTATTTCTAAAAATGTTTTCATTTTCACTTTAATATTAGTCGAAGTCATTTTCATTTCCCATGGTACATTTCCCAACTAAGATTGTGTCATAACTCGAATCAACTCGCTCCAAATACTAAATTCATTTCTCTGAATAATGCTCCTCTTGGCCACATTTCCGGTGAAAGCGCTGTGATTCATCTAGCTGGAGAAGAGAAGAAGAAAAAAAAAACGTGTTAAGGAGAGAAAGAATCCCAAGAGGTCACAGAGTAATCTGAGTCCGTGTCTTCATTCCTGTTTCAAAAGTCCTCCACTGCCCTACCTTATCTTACTCCAAGAGTACGCCAACAAAAATGATAAGGTTTAAAGTCGACGCTTCTAACCTGTAATCTAGTATTGAATTGCACCTGACTCGTTTAAATCATCATTGAAATGTCAATATTTTTTTTCTGGTGTAGTAAAAAAGTAATTATTTTTTAGTGGCAACTTGTATCAATAGGATTCAATATTTTATCTGATATAAAAAGACCAACAGTTGATGGAAACACTCTTGAAGCACAACAGTTTTGGGGTTATATTGATTCAGTGAAAGAAAAAGAGAAAAAAATACAATCTAAAGCCATAAGCAATGGTTTGTAGATAAAAAAAAAAAATGCCTTTCGTTTTAATCTACTAAATATTTTCAATTTTGAATATGTGGGAAACAATGCACATGGAAGGTTAGAAAAAAACACTTAAAACCCTCATCCTATGGAAAATTGAAAACGGAATGATGAGTTTGCCTTTCTCTTTTTATTATAATGAAAGAAATTAAAAATGAAAGCGTTTATTTGTACTTTAACATTTTAAAACGTTGAATGTTTAGAAATCTGTGCTACTTTACTTAACTCTAAGGTTCAATTAGATAAAAGTTAGAGATTTGATATTTAAATCGTGAATGTATTTAAATGTCAATGACGATACGATTCATCAAACTACAATAAATTGAATTGTTCAATGCACCGCTGAATCCAAACTGTATTCAAAAATTAAACTAAACAGAAGCTTAGGTGAATTTTACAATTTGGGTCGTCATTATTCATGACGTATTAACGTGTTAAAATGTGTTGTGTGACGTCACGAGTTGAACATTCACCTGTTGCTCAAAAGCTAAACTTTGCAATTTAAATGAAGGCTACTTTAGATTAGAATGTCTAATCAACCAGAGATAAACACTCTTCTCATTCCATTGTGTTGACATCTGGCGTGAATTGGCGAGACTTCAAAACATCTCATGCGTACGTTGAAGTTGCCCACGCTGAAGTAAAATGTCAACCATCAAGTTGTACTGTCATTGACATAAACATACTTAAGTATTAGCAAACGTAACTACTGGTATTAGCATTTACACCTCGATTCATAAACTTACTGTGTGTTAGAGTGGACAGACTCGTTTACTGTTACTTAACTAGAAAATCGATCTCATAACTACTTATTTTACAACATGAAATAAAATGCGCAAAAAATTGAAAACTTTTATAATCCTTTCATTTTAAGTAAAAAATTATCATCATTTTGAAAAGTTGTTACTAATCCATTAAATTGACATACCTTTACTTTAAAACCCAGGATTGCAGTTATTGAATTTTAATGGAATTAATTCCCCGTTAAGTCTCCCTCTTGCAATCATTTTGATGTCAGAGCTATGCCACAAACATTTATAATTTTCAAAAGAATCAATATCACGAAAACGTGATCTGACACAAATCTTCAAGGTTTGCCAAATATTTGATAGCAATAATTCATCCAGCATTTTCTTGCCTATCAGTTTTTTATTTGGACATCATACTTCTTTTGCTAACCCCTTTACCTCACCTGTCAATACATAAAATACTAATGACGTCACTGCCAAGTGTTGCGTGTAACCATTTTGATTGAAACAGACTGAGTTTGCTGCCTCTTCTTCTTTATTTATAACTTGCAAATAACCTCGCTAGAAACTGTGTATAAGATACCTACTGAAAAATTCACGTGTGTTTATGACTCAGGCCTTCGAAATGGGAGACAAAAGGCAGTTTCTATGGTAACTGCATCTACAAAATGGAGTTCTATCAAGACAGTTTATATTTTGATTAAATTATTGTTGACGAGATCAATAAATTTCTAAAAATTTAGACAGGTTAAAAGAGAGGGAGAGAAAAAATGTTGGGTTGTACATACTGTTTTCTTTTTTATCCTTGTTCAAATCATATTGATCCATTTGAATGAAAGTAAAAAATGGCTGCTAAGCTCTTAGTTAAAATGTATTCAAATTTAATAATAAACCAATCTACGTGGTCTTCAAATTCACACCTGGGGGAGGGCAAAGGTTTTGCTATAAAAGGTTAAATTCTTATGTGGTAATTGTAATTTACAACAAAATTTACATTTAAATGGCACTATTTGACAAAAGAGGGTCATATGTATAAAGGGGATATTTTAGAGAAATCAAAATTAAAAGGATTTTTCAATTATTAATATCAAACTGGGTTCAGTTTTCAGACAACATTTTGATTAACTTCTTTTTACTCCTTATCAAGTGATTTGCTACCACATGGTTAGCTTTGATTAAACCTAACCAACCAAAAACCAATTCTTATAAATAATTTTAAAAAATTCTAGTTCAAGAAGCAATGAATTGAATTCTTTGAAAGTAAAGCCACAAAAACGAGACGAAAATCCAACCTATTTGAGCTTAAATAAAATAAAAACAAATTTTCAAGTTTATCTATATCCGGTTTTTTGGCAATATTTTAAGCGTATTTTAATTGAACAGTCTATTTTTGGACATTTCTTTTGCAGTTAAATTATTGCATTTTAAAAATGTGTCATTTTCCTCCGCCCGTTTCTTATAATTTGTTACTTATTGAGATGTTATTCTCCTTAACGCTTATACGCTCTTTAGTTTATGCCAATTTGATGAGGAGATTACGGCTGTCCCTAATCTCCCTCCCTCTGCGGGTCACGTGTGAGTTAAAACCATAAACAAGTCAAACAGATACCTATCAACTTTTATCTCCTTTTCCCCTTACATAAAAACGTTACACTACAATAAACTTTTCAAAAAATAAAATTATAATAATTTAATTTTAAAAAAGAAACCACAAACAAAAATTCATTAATATTTAAAAATGTTAAACCGGCCAGTTTCAAAAATTAAGAAACAGTCGGAAAGCAAGAAGTTAAAAAAAAAACAAGGAATTTACAGTAAGTGAAATAAATTTCATCACTAGATGGCTACTTTTTTCTTTAACGTTTTTTCCCCCTTCTCATGTACTGAAATAACGAGGCAGGTAAGTTCTTTGGTACAAATTAGTTCTCCTCTCCTGTCTCATGGTTGGTGCAGAAGAAAGATTCATACCTGCAATTAAAAGGCAGGTATTTTACGAGTGAGGGACTACCATCATAAATTACATCTGGATCTATCTTTTTTCTTAACCTCGTTTTTATTCTTCGTTTCTTTTTCAGGTATTGTTCCTGTTAACATTTCTGGTAACTAAAAAAATAGCAACCGCTCTGGTAATGCAGAGTCTTGTCAGCAGATGGCGTGCTTAAAGGGGCATCACTTGGAATAATGAGTAAACGTGACCCATAAAAATAATTTTAATAACCAAAATGTTCGTATCAACAAAATTACCAATAAAATTTTGTTAAAAGGTGGCGTGCTTAAAGGGGCTGTCTATGGTAATTTACAAGGACCTAACACTTTAATTTAGTTTCGCCTACGACGCTCCTATTGTTAATTTTGGTTGTCAGGTGGCGTGTTTAAAGCGTCTTTTTTTCAAGAAAATCAATGATTTAAGGTTAAGTATGTTTAAGTCTACACTAAAACATTAAATATTTGCCTCAATAGATGGCATGCTTAAAGGGGCTGTCTACGGTAGTTTTCATTTACTAGATCTGTAATTGGTACAACAGTATTACTGCTAAAAATTCCATTTCTTTAATACAAAACTCATTGATTTTCCATTTAAAGTTTAAAACACAATTTAACACAAACTTCTACATCATCCTTAATACAAATATCTAAAAAAAATGTTCCACACTTCCCTTTGCAAGCATCATTATTTTAAAGAGATGTAAAGCATCATGTCATATTTGATTTTCCCTAACATTATTCTACTCATAAAAATATTCTGCTGATGATTTGATGTACATACAACAAGGGCCCATCCATCATTTATCTTTTCATCCACGAAATGTTTTGCAGCTTGTAAACCTGTTACTCGTCTAAAACTCTATTGAGCTTACAAGAAACGATCACAAATTATTAATAAACTCTATTAAGGATACCTGTACTGCCCAAGAGGTTCAAAAGACCAATCAATGAAAAATAATTATTTTCAAGAGGTTGCTACACACTTGTTCAATTATTTAAAATGGTATTGCCTTCCATCATAAGTCTCTCAATAGAAGAAAAAAAATTGTTCGTGATAAATATTTATTAGTCTTTTGATGATAAAAATGGTGCTGTCAATTTTGAGGGCACCACCTATGGTCAACTGAAGGATACTTAAGGAGATAAACAATAACTTACTAACTTGCTATTTTCAGTGTTTTGCAG